>OX465109.1:1938429-2005929 GCA_949987565.1 Luidia sarsii
TGGCCGTCTAGAGCATTTACTGTGATTTCCGCATGTGAGCCAGTTGAACCCCCCCCCATTAGAAATGAATTATTCCACTTCACTTACGTTTGCTAAATTTAGGTCTGACCAAGGAGGTCTCGAAAGTTCTCTATGCGAGCTTAGAAGCCGCCTCGTAAAACCAGTGGGTGGCCGCAGTGTGATACGCCCCAGCTGTTCCCTTGTTCGCGCAAAAAAAATCCAAAGTCGGGGATTCTGCGCATGCGCGTGTACACAAGCACGCTGTACACATGCAGTTTTTATAGCCCCACGCTGTACACTGTACACGTAGTAAGATCCGAATGTTCAGAAGCTTCGACGGAAACGCGTGGGCTGTTTTACACCATTGAGTTCGGCGTTCATTCTCTTCATTTCTCGAGCGAATCTTTCTCTGATCTTACTTAATTCACAATGGATCTTGACGAAGTGGTGACCTTCTGGGGAGATATTGAGGACCTTGAGCTTCTACCTGACGATTTGGAAATCGGAGTTGATGGTAAGATTTAAGGTCCAAGTTTATACTCGGACGGCAATAAATAGAGTCTTGCTCTATACTCGGCTAGTACTACGATCATTTGTAATTGTAGTTGTACTGGAACCTTTGCTTAGTTTTACTTTTATTTATTGTGATAAGTTTTCCCAAGATCATGATTTTTTTGACGTGAGCCGACTACACTGTAAAATTTACATGGACCCTTTTCCCTTTCCCTTTTCCTTCCTCCATGATGGTATAAAACATGCACTTGGCCAATCCTAAAATACTTACTGAACGTGAAAACCTCAGCTCCCGCAAACCAGATTTTTTTCGGCAAGAAGCCGCGCTAGGTTTTGACAGGAAATGACCATTTTCCACAAATGATTGATCTATTGTGGGTGTAGAATTATTTTCCACCATATACGTTGTGTGTATTGAAATAAAATAATTGTTTTCAAATTCCTGCTACTACGAACTTTCTTGTGCATGAATCATGAATGTCTGCATTTTTTCCCCTTCCAACTGAGTAATGATAGATTCTTATTCCTCCATGGATTAACTGCCATATTTGTTATAATAATAGTTACTGTTGATTGATGATTTGTTTGGTATTATTACTTTTTATAGATGTTGTCCCAGCAGCAGATAACGATGCTACAACATCTGATGCTACAACATCTGATGCTACAAGAAGTTCAAAATCACTACCTGGGTCATCAAAACAAAGCAAACCAAGAAGACATATGCAAGGTATGCTATCACATTTCTGTCTTTAACATGAAGTATTTTGTTAATGAATGTCCAAAGACCGTAAGATTTCAACATGAGGTTTCTATCATCACCAATAATTAGGGCTCGACCTTAGCACTAGCCCGGCGGTCATTGTCTAGTAAAAACAGCTGTGGGCCCACTTTGCTAGCCCAGCGTACTAGTAAAAAGTAGACAGCGGTGTGGTGCCAAAAACAACCTATGCGGGCGGAGATGAGAAAGTAGAAACTAATAATTTGTTTTACTTGACCTAATAACCTTGTGTTAAATTCAATATTAATTTTACAGGGCTAGTAAAACTTGCTGCGGGCTAGCAAAAAACTCAATTTACTAGCCCGGTGGGCTAGTAAACAAAAATCTTAAGCGCGAGGCTTGAGTTCATCTACAAACTGTGGACATCAATGTGTTCTGATCTTCCCAATGTTGTATTGAGCCATTAAATGTGATGTTTTATAACCCAACTTATGATTTATTTTACTCTTGAATTCCTACAGTGCATAACGAGCCTGCTGTGAGCCTTGACGATCTTCTTCCCGAGGCAGTAAGCATGCTGCAGAGATCGATGTGCAGCAACAGCTCGATGGTCATGTCAACGCCAGTAGGAGAGGATATGTCTGCCATCAGTCAGAAACTACAGCTGTGTGATGATGACACCCTCCAGCACATCTCAACATACCTCCTACGTGAAATATGGAAGGTAGTGGATAGTGGCAAGAACTTGCCAGTTGGCACACCAGCCAACACAGAGATGTGGAAAAACTTCCATAGTTTAAGGTTAAGCGACAGTTTATGGGGTGAATGGAGCAAGTTTCTCACAGAACAAGTAGACGTAGATATTAGTGAATTTATGAAGAATATTGTTTTGCAGGAGACATTGAAGGAGCTTCTTGAGATTGTTTTACAAAGAAGGAACATTGTCCCAACAGATAAGGAATTAAGGAAACAAGAACAGGAATACACAACTCATGACCAAGAAGTGTTACGATACATTGCAGGGTTCATCCCATACGCCCTCATGAAAAAATACAGAAAACTGTCGTCAGACGCAGCAAAACAGTATGTTGTATTCCTAGAAAAATTGAAGGTCAAAGAAGACCATACAGATGTAGACTCCTTTTTGGAATACACCAACGAGTGGACCAGACTCCAAAATCGTGGTGGCTTATTTATTGTCAACGACACCTGCTTCAGATTGTTTCAGGCAATGGAAGTAGAAACACGGAAACACCTGTCTGACAACTTCCTTGTGGAAGGTCGTTCCAAGTCCATCAAGGAGGTATTATACAAGAAACTCATTTCAAATGTGTATGTAAATAACATGTGGGATGCCCTTCATGGAGATGAATTGGCAAATAGTGAAGGACTGCTCCGAACATTTGTCAATTACTGGATTGAGATCAGACTCCGTGCTGTTTTGAAACTTTATCTTGAGAAGAAGAAACAATGCGATAGATCTAGCAGAGGAGAAAAAGGACTTCGAAAAGAACTTAGCAAGAAGTGAATGGTAAATGCAGGATTCAGTTTACATTGCTCATATCAGAAAGTTTCTTTACTGAGCCATTTCACTTATTCATGTCATTCATACAGTATTTATACATTTCATAAATATTAAATATTTATTCAAATCAGATGCTTGGTTTGTTCGAATCAGATATTGTCATAATTTGTATTGCGAATTATTACAATTTCCACTGTACAGGATTCTTTTTTTGTTTTTATGTGCAAATATCTTGTTGAATATGTAGACTTGACATGCCAAAGTGAAAAGAAATGCCGAGTTACAGTCAAACCCAATTTCAGATTTTAGAATGACATGCTGTTCATACTGAAACTTGTAAGACCTTATTTTGAAATGGTGATAAAAGATTGATACATACATGTCCATATGATTGCAACAAAATTGCATTATTTCAGTGACATTTGTGTATTACATGTCCCTAAGACATATTTTGTGGATTATAGCAAGTCAGTAGACATTTGACAAGAGGAAATGTTGAACTACTCTGACAGTTGAATGAAGATTAATGTACAGCTCAAACAATTTAATTACTAAAGATTGGTTTTTTAAATGAACAAAATAATGTGCCCTTAGACTTGTGCCATGTGCAACTCCAGTGGTTGTAACCTTGATGTAAGCTAAATACTTACATACACATGTTGATGATTGAAGAATGCTATATGTGTACATGATTAAAGTATTTATTAAAGAGCTCATCCTCGAATAAACGTTTGTTAGTCTATTGCACTTCCTGACGTCATTTCCTTCCTCGATCTTATTTCATCTTACATTAAATAATGAGCTTGATATCATCTACTCCCACTTCCAAAATTTCCAATTGTTATTAACAAAACATACCAATTGTGCGTGTGAATATATTGCTTGTATTTCGGAAAACATATCAAAGATACAGCCAATGATACAAGGGGAAGGAGAGAGGACAAAATGGAAAAGAACAACTGATAATTCCCATCGCAATTTGGGATGGAAATTGGACCGTTTTTACTTCTTTGAGGACTTGGGGAGAGGATGGACTTTTAGTGGGGATTTTTTCGACTGCCTTTGAACATTGGCTCTCAGAGATGTAGCAATGCAGGATCCAGCAACTTGAAGAACTCCCATGTAGTTTCAACATGGATGTCTGTATATAAGAAAAAAGTAAAACAAAACAGAACAAAAAGCTTAGACTTAAATGTATAATTATATCACATAGTGTCTTCAAAATACACTCCACATCACAGTTGTCCCGATGTTCCCCAAATCTGGCAAACTGTTCAGCGTCTGCAACTGTCCTTCAAAACACTCGAATGGACCAAGTGGGGCCTCACATTTTAATCTTAACAGGACCTCCAATTTTTCTCAAAGGCAGTTTCTGCCTTGAGAAAGGTCCTTTGACATTTGCTTTTGGTAATTTTACTCAGAAAGCAGTTTGCAACATGTTTTCATATTACTGCATTGAGTTTTGTATGAAATACATGTATGGCAAACCTTACAAACTAGATATACAATCATTTAATGATCAATAACATTACTGAATGAATGATCAATAACATTACTGAATGACCACTTTTTTTACCGAGTCTGTCCCAAGGTTAATTGAAATAATAAAAACAATTGTGAATGAATTAGCAGCATGTTCGTACAAAACATCCTACAATCATGTTATGTACATTATAAACCAAAACTGGTAAATTTCAGATTTACTCATGCAATCCAAATGATCAGAATATGAATTAGGACATTGAAGACAAAAATCAATCTGACTTGTTTTGCAAATGTGATGTAGTTGTTATAAATATTATTAAATTTTAACATCACTAACGCAGGTAGTATTCTTTCATTGATCAACTGATTTTGATCTGAAAACATATCAATTATCATTACTAGTCTTTAGTCTATACCTCATATCAGTGAATTAAGATTTATAATTATATAGGCCTAAACATGATATATTATTGATATAAACGATCTTCAAGTTTCAACTCAAGACAATAAAGAGCTAAAAATGTATAATATTTTTTTATTTTTATATCAGGGCAGGCACACTTCAATCAAAGAAAACCATGAATGGTATGACTGAGTCATTGACCACAGTATTTTCATACAGCACACCCGAAATTAATATCGATCTCGCGCACTCCATCCAACCAAAGAGCCAAAGAGCTTCCGATCCTAATCGAATCCTCAACACCGTGCCGTACGCAATGCAATGTAGCGCTCCCTTTCCATGCAATTATCAATGTATGGGCACTCCCGGGCACTCTTTAAACCGGGCGCATTTTCAAGGAAAACTCACGCTCTTTCCAATGATATATTTCGTTAACGCAGGGTCGAATCGGAACATGAAGTAATAAACCTGTGAAAATAATTAATAATCAAAATCATACATACAAAAAGACATCATAACTCACCCATTTTTCGACGGATTTTCACGAAAGAAGTAGCGATGGATTCAGTAAATTTAGGCAAACACGATGGCATAGAGCACGCACGGAATATGGCTTCCTCCTGACACTGCGCATGGACATTATGAATTGCCTCCGTGTGTCTGTTCAAATTTCGTTTCTCCACTTAGCTAACTGAGCGGCTTCGAACATCACATTGTAAAGGGAGGGACGGCTGTCGCCACAGGCAAGATCTTCGCGATAAGCGGCGAGCGGTACTTGGAAGTTCTGGTGGTCCGACTGCTAGTTACGTAACGCGGGCGATAAGAAAATTGAAGCTGTTCCTCCAGCTCGTCTGACCATATTCGCGTGGCAGTCGCTCAAACTGAATGGGCCGGGACGACCCAAGAGAGAGCGCACAGTATGTGTAACCCTAACCCTGACAGTGGGCGTTTACGAAATGGCCGCCGCACACGATCGAGAGCTATCTGCTGAGCAAAAATTCTCTCGTGGTCGTTAGCTCATCACCTAGCTCACCGTGTGCGCTGAACTTTTGGTGAGATTTCTGCCTCAAGAGGCCGTGACAGACCAACATCTATCCTGTTAGATTTTGTTCGCCTCACGTGCATGAAAACTCATCGTGTGCGGCGACTTGAGCTACGTGCTGGCCAATGAAAGCGCACGCCCTATTCACGTGGTTGCCAAAATCAAACAGGACAGATGTTGGTCTCACGGCCTCTTTAGGCAGAAATCTCACTAAAAGTTCAGCGCACACGAGAGCTACGTGCTGAGCTAACGACCTCGAGAGACTTTTTGCTCAGCAGATAGCTCTCGGGTCGTGTGCGGCGGGATTAGGCCTCCGTCATATTTATCTTACACTGACTACGTAACCAGTGGTACGGTTTCAAACGCAGGGAAATTATACCAAAACTCATCAGTGCAGATAATTATATCTACTCTATGGATATGTTTTGTTACCATGGTTACCATTCCGTTTATTATTTTGTGTGAACCAATGTTTTCCTTTACAATGCAAAACAATCGAACGAAACAGGCATATTGATTTATTGTAATTTAGAGTGACCGATGTGGACATGATTTTGTATTTTATTATTTTTCAATGCTCCCTATAGGCCTAGGCCTATGTGATTTGGAGGGAAAAAGTTGACTAAAAAATTAGTGGGCCTGACGTTTCGATCCTAGCAGGACCTTTCTCAAAGGCCTTTGAGAAAGGTCTATACTAGGATTGAAACGTCAGGCCCATAAAATTTTGAGATTTGCATTTTGGTAATTTTAGTCAGTAAGCAGTTTGCAACATTTTTGTATATCAAAAAACTTGACTGCTAAGAGGGTATCCATTTTGGATTTGCGTTTGTCTTGATCGCCGTCCATAATTAGTAATGTAAGTCGGGATTGGGGGAGGTTCCACTTCTCATACGTTTGTAATGTTTAGGGGGAAATGGGAGTGAGTGTATAGCTATAAGTGCAAATCCGTACTTGAAAAGAGACTACATGTGGTGCTGCGTTGCGAGATCAGCCAGTTGGGATTTCTTGTGGAGGGGAGGAATGTGACTGGCTCTTGTTGTATAGTTGTAGTTTGACACAAACATGTTAGATGTCTTGTTAAATGCAAAGCTCAAGCTTCTGTTGAAATCATGTTCAGCTGGGTGCACTGCCTGAAATTGTAATAGGGAATAGTCTCCATTCAAGCGCGAATTTGCACTGCCATAGTGGAAAACCCTAGGCTGCTGTTAAAAAAATACGCAAGAGGACCGGAGAGGAGAATAGTCGATGTTTTAGAAAGCACTCATGGTTTCAGGTCAACTCGGTCCGTAACAAACTCGGTCCCTATGGGATTTTTGTGCGCCCACATTCCCATAGCGAGTTGGCGACTGAGTTAATTGGTCATGGGCCGAGTTGACTGACGGTGACAACCATCCCCAAGACATTGCGCAATTCAGACGTGGGATTCCCCTAGCACCTCGTAGTAGAATTGTTTACGATGGCACAATGCAAAGTTCTCTTTTGCGAATGTAAGGTGTTCTGCAAAAAACCACACACAACAACAACAAACGGGGACACTCATCAAAGAAACATTTGCATGGTGCTACCGAAAACCATTCTTTATTCCACCCAGATTAGAAATGCATTATTCATGTCTCCTTCGTCAAACAGCCTCGTCAAGATGTAATTATGTTCGCGTGGCAGTCGCGCCTCTGCTTGGTCGTTGATAACCTGTTGTTGATTCAGGTGACCAAAGAGGACAGAACGAAGGGCATACCCGCGTTATTTTGTGCATATAATTACTTCAGCCGCGTTTCCACCGGACTAAAATTTCACCGAGACGATGGTTAAATTTCCAATGGTCAAATTTGACCGTCGTTCCCGCTTGGACTTTTGAGTCAGTCAAATTTAACCGAGACGATGGTTAAAGTAACCGAGCAATATAATGGCTCATGAAGGTCAAGTGTCAGCCGGTTACACAATGTACGTGTGTACATTTAGCACGCGGTACGAAGCAGACGCCGTGCACAGTGCATGTACGTGTTACATCTTAGGCCGGATGTGTTTTTTTACCGAGTCGCGTTTAACCATGGAGGAAGAAGGCCCCTTTTTCCTCCATGGTTTAACCGAGTGGTGCGTTTCCACTAGATTAATCGGCTCGGTTAAACTTACCTGGTCACTTTTACTGGGCAGAGGTTACTCGGTAAAAGTAACCATTGGACTCGGTTAAAGTACCCGACAGGAAATTTAACTGGGCCGTTTCCACTGGACTTAAAATGGGAAAAGTAACCATCGTCTCGGTTACTTTGACCAAAATAAGTGCAGTGGAAACGCGGCTAAAGGCCATAGTCATAGCTGTTGTTTTCATCTTCACATCTTTCATGCCACATTTCATTCATTTCAGTGTGCAATATCAGTATTTTCACTTTGCTATTTCTTTACGATTCCCCTTGTCAGTCCTTTCGGTATTTGACTGAAGAGTCAAGATGTCTCGGCCCAAAGCAGAGCAAATCGGACACGGCAGTCTTCCTACTGTGGTAGGCCTATATTATCAGTAAATCGGCGGACAGATGTTGTCGGTGTTGTTGCTGATTGTTTTCCCAGTAATAAGATTGCTGGTATTGACGAGACAAAAGCATCCACGTTGTTCACGACGTGATGAGTATTAATGAGTTAGATGGCATATTGACGGGACAATGGAATGGATAGCATGTGGGGGGGGGGGGAGGGTGTATCTCAGAGGTCCTTGGAACAAAAGGGAGGTAGGTTGGAGTGCAAGGAAGCGATAAGCGATATGCGATAATGGGTGGAGCAATCGGAAGTTGCGCCCATGAGAGTTGGAATCAGTTTCTCTATAGAGAGTAGGCTCATGATGGCCTAGGCTACTCGTATATGGAACAAAATTTTGAAGCGAAAATGCTCGTTCTACGGAAGAAATGCGAAACTCATTTTATTCTTCAGGAAAAGTATACGCGTCGCCCGTAGGCCCTGCATAAAACAAAACGGAGACAAAAAAACCCCGAAGTATCAGAGGAATGATTTTCCATAGAGATCTATTTTAGGCCTATTATAGTGGAATTTTCCCGGATCACATTACACATACCGCCACCCCCACATTAGAAATGGATCGTTCCGTTTCCTTTCCCATTAGCCAAACTGCGGAATTATCCCCTGGTCGCGTGGCAGTCGCGTGCCTGCTATTGTGTTAGATTATCTTTTAGCAGGTTGGTAACCACAGAAGGCGGGATGGGGTGGGGGTATACCCTCGTTATTCTGCGCATATGTGACCCGGCACATCATAATAAAGAATAACCCCCGCTTTTGAGATTTTGAGATTTTCTAATGATGTGAAAGAGTGTACTATTAGCTTTCACTTCCACTCTCCCCCCCTTCCTTCGTGTACATGTATCTGTTTTGTCCTTGTCACTCTGCCTTTGAGAAAGGTCCTGCTAGGATCGAAACGTCAGGTCCACTAAATTTTAAGATTTACATTTTGGTAATTTTAGTCAGTAAGCAGTTTGCAACATTTTTGTATATCACCCTAAGCTTTCAAATGATATCAGAATTTCCTTCAATACATTGACTTTCCGAAAATACCAAAGGCAAAAAACAAAAAAACAAAACTTAATCGAATTGAGAAGATACTTTGACTTTAGGCGTTGTTTACTCGAAAAGTGTTTTGGTGGGATATTCCTCATGTCGCTGTGCATGTGCCGGGTCACATTTACTTTGACAATCGTTGTGCTCATCTTATAGACATCATGCATGGTATTATCAATCGTTTACCAGCGTGGATTTTTCATTTCATTATGTTTTTCAATACTTCATTACTATAATCTTTTAGGAAGTCAAATGGTCCAATTTGTCCCTGTTGGTGTAATGTCTGCCTCACTCTCTGAACAGTCCCACACGCTCAGCCTAGTGTTAGCCAAAACCCCCTTTTCAAGGCCTTGTTACCCACCCATGGCCTTGTTCACTTCTTCTTCATCGAGATCTTCCACAATATCTTCATGGATTTCATGATCTTTTGGTTGGGTATTAGACCCTATCTGATTTATTTGGTTAAAAAAAAGGCACCAACAAATCAATGTTCACATGAAACGGCTGACAATGCAGGTTTGAAATGGTCTCTTTGTGTGCTCAATTAAAAATGATCACAAGCTGAAAAAATAAACTACAGGTATGTAAATCTAATTGAAAAACATGAGAAAATCTTAATCACCACTAAAAATTCAAACATTTGCAGGGGCCTGACGTTTCGATCCTAGCAGGACCTTTCTCTTTTGAGAAAGGTCCTGCTAGGATCGAAACGTCAGGCCCTCCTAATTTGTGATAATTATTCCCATTTTAGCCAATTTTAGCCAGTTTGCAAAAATTTTGTCTAATAAAATACAGAATATTCCTAAATTTTTTAGAATCATTAATCAAATATATTTGAAATATATTTGAAAATATTGTTGATACACTAACATATATATATTTATAATTGCATTTATAGTTTATTTATTGCTGTATTCTAGAAAGTACTGACACTGTACAAATGAAAATAATGTATCATTCAATTTGGCATCTGAGGGGGACATTTTTTATATATATATTCATCAGATTTAAGAAGCTTGGATGCAGAGCTTAAAAGGAGGTAATCTCTTCTACTATTTCCAATGAGGGAATCCTTATTAATTCTAGGACTAACGAACTAACTAACTGACTAACTAGTTTTGGCAGTAAGAATACTTTAGCCGATTCTATTCAGCGATATAAACAGGCACTGTGGAAGTTGGGCCAAACCTCAAGTATACTTTACTTTCCGCTCTAAGACAGTTTTCGAAATGAAGGCTTAGGTTCGGGCTTAGGCTTCGGTCATATTTTATCTTACTCGTTATAATATCACAGGCATCTAAAAACAAGCGTTTGGCCACAATTTCTTGGGGGAATACCCTGTACCTATCAAGCAAACAAACCTTCAAATTTTGAAACAAGCCACAACCTGGATTTCAAGGTTTTGTCAGATGGAGTCGAAGCCTGAGCCCGAGCCTAAGCCTTCATTTTGTAAACGGCCTATGTAACATGTATAGAAAGAATCTATGTCAGTTATGGGGAGCAGATTTCACATATTGGAATCCCCCACTCGACCTTGGAAGCTGGAGTCACGGGTTTGAATCCCACTCAAGCTGCATATGTATATTTTTTAGCAGGCATTTGGGTAAAACAGCTTTTTACATCGAGAAGAGCAAACCTTCATTGAATAATAATCCCAAGAATCTAAACATTTAGTGGGCTTGAAGGTTCGATCCTAGCAGGACCTTTAGAAAGGTCCTGCTAGGATCGAAACGTCAGGCCCACTAAATTTTTAGATTTGCATGTTGGTAATTTTAGTCTGTAAGCAATTTGCAACATTTTTGTATATCACTCAATAATCCCAAGAGTTTCATTTAAGCTTCTGATTAAGAACAATTGAGTTGAGAATCAACGTTCATGTGAGTCAGGTCAAGTCATGGTTCACACAATTAATTTTCATTACATTACATTTAGCAGGCTTGAGCAGGACATCATCTTAATTTTTACTGTGAACCACTTATGCACCACTGTGACAACCCATCAAGATGGAACTGTGTTTGTGGCTGCTCATCATACTTAATTATTCCCCCAAGATCAACATTAGGAGGGGGCATGACATGTCGATCCTAGAAAGCCTTTCTCAAAGGCACTTCCTAAAAGGCAGAAATTCATTTCTCTGACCTTCCCTACTCTTCCTTCTCTGCCTGCTTCATCCCTCTTTTCCCTGTCCTTCCCTACTCTTCCTTCTCTGCCTGTTTCATTCTTCCTTTCCCTGATGACCTTCCCTTCTCTTCCTTCTCTGCCTGCTTCATTCCTCCTTTCCCTGATGACCTTCCCTTCTCTTCCTTCTCTGCCTGCTTCATTCCTCCTTTCCCCGATGACCTGCCCTACTCTTCCTTCTCTGCCTGCTTCATTCCTCCTTTCCCTGTCCTTCCCTACTCTTCCTTCTCTGCCTGCTTCATTCTTCCTTTCCCTAATGACCTTCCTTACTCTTCCTTCTCTGCCTGCTTCATTCCTCCTTTCCCTGTCCTTCCCTACTCTTCCTTCTCTGCCTGCTTCATTCTTCCTTTCCCTGTCCTTCTCTACTCTTCCTTCTCTGCCTGCTTCATCCCTTCTTTCCCTGTCCTTCCCTACTCTTCCTTCTCTGGCTGCTTCATTCCTCCTTTCCCTGATGACCTTCCCTACTCTTCCTTCTCTGCCTACTTCATCCCTCCTTTCCCTGATGACCTTCCCTTCTCTTTCTTCTCTGCCTGCTTCATTCCTCCTTTCCCTGATGACCTTCCCTACTCTTTCTTCTCTGCCTGCTTCATTCCTCCTTTCCCTGATGACCTTCCCTACTCTTCCTTCTCTGCCTGCTTCATTCCTCCTTTCCCTGTCCTTCCCTACTCTTCCTTCTCCGCCTGCTTCATTCCTCCTTTCCCTGACGACCTTCCCTACTCTTCCTTCTCTGCCTGCTTCATTCCTCCTTTCCCTGACGACCTTCCCTATTCTTCCTTCTCTGCCTGCTTCATTCCTCCTTTCCCTGTCCTTCCCTACTCTTCCTTCTCTGCCTGCTTCATTCCTCCTTTCCCTGACGACCTTCCCTACTCTTCCTTCTCTGCCTGCTTCATTCCTCCTTTCCCTGTCCTTCCCTACTCTTCCTTCTCTGCCTGCTTCATTCCTCCTTTCCCTGATGACCTTCCCTACTCTTCCTTCTCTGCCTACTTCATTCCTCCTTTCCCTGATGACCTTCCCTCCTCTTTCTTCTCTGCCTGCTTCATTCCTCCTTTCCCTGATGATGACCTTCCTTTTACTCTTCTTTCTCTGCCTGCTTCATTCCTCCTTTCCCTGATGACCTTCATTACTCTTCCTTCTCTGCCTGCTTCATTCCTCCTTTCCCTGATGACCTTCCCTACTCTTCCTTCTCTGCCTGCTTCATTCCTCCTTTCCCTGATGACCTTCCCTACTCTTCCTTCTCTGCCTGCTTCATTCCTCCTTTCCCTGATGACCTTCCCTACTCCTCCTTCTCTGCCTGCTTCATTCCCCTTTCTCCACTTAGCTTCTCCTCCCCTCTACCTCTTCCTCCTCATCCTCCCCATCCATAGGATCTTCAGGGATTACATCTATCCACTGTTTAACTTTTTTCATACCGCCGCTTTTTAATTTAAACATAAACCTCTTTGCTGTCAAACTGAAGCCAAATGTTTCCTCATCCAAAAAGAAGTCCTCCTTGGTTCCCAACTTGTTTCGGCAATTCTGCGACGAGTTGCATATTATTTTACCTGGATTAAAGGTAGTCAAACAAACAAAGGAAAAACTGATTGAAAACATCTTTTTTGTGAACAATTGGCCAAGAAAACTTTGACTGGACTGGGATTAGAACCTGAGATCTCTGGTTTTACATACCAGCACTCTTACCATCTGAGCTATCAAGCCCTTAGATGGTGGCCTTCCCTAATAGTCAACTAGTCTTTGCCGGGGGTGGGGTGCCAGTCAGAAGCAATTCAACCATTAACAGCCGTATATCTCCAGAGATCACACCCCTGATTTGATGATTTCATTCAGATGCAAACAACCAATTGTTGTAAACCTGGCTACGGCAGCTCGGGGATCACACAAAGTGGATGCAGCTTGTTCAATTCAAGTCAAACAAACAAAGGAATAACTTACTTTTTTTAACAAATTGAACTTTTGGCAAAGAAAACTTTGACTGGACTGGGATTTGAACCCGAGACCTCTAGTTTTGTGTATCAGCACTCTTACTATCTGAGCTATTCAGCCCTTAGATGGTGGCCTCCCTAGAATAGTCAACAAGTCTTTGCCAGGGTGGATGTGGATCAAAGGAAGTGTAAAGTGTCACTTGATATGCGCAAGGTTTTTTTATGAGGTTACGATTGATTAAGGCACTATTTGACTATAATCAATCTAGTGTGCAGTCACTTGAGTCCCCATTTCTTTTATTGTAGCCCAGGTTCCTTTGATCTTTCTTAAGCCCTGTCCGCACTGGACTGTTTTTTGGGGAAACTAACCGAGCAAATGGGTAACTTGACCATTTTAAGTCCAGTGCGGACAGCCCAGGAAGTTTTCCTCCCAGGTAACTTACCCGACTCAAATAGGTAGTTTAACTGACCGACTTCTGCCCGGTTCAATTGACCAGGTCAGTTTAACCGAGTCCATAAGTCCAATCCGGACAAGACGTCTCGGTAAACGACTCGGTAAAAAACCACATCTGGCACACCGTATGTTACGCAAGACTCGTGCAGGCATGGGGTAACAACGTGTTTGTGTACCTACAGTACATACATGTACATGTACATGTAATGTACCAGAGAGCCGCCGTCAAAGAGCAGCGTTTGTATGCGCCAGTCCTGAGTCAGTCAGTTTTACCGATTGTCACGGTTAGTTTACCCGAGTTGATAGTCCAAGTGCGGACGCCGGGAAGATTTACCCATTGGAATGTTACCCACGGTCTCCGAAAAAAATAAGTTCAGTGCGGACATGGCTTTATGTTATTTCTTCTTGGTATTTGTTTTGTATTTGTCAACACCTGAGAAATAATCAGTGAAATGAACCATTTGAAAACAAGCTCCAGCCCTGTTCTTTGGAACCCATTACACGGATATGATGAGTTACACTGTACCTGTAAAATGGATTTTTAAAACTACAACAAAACCCAACCTCACTACACCACTCCCCCATTAAAGTAGTTCTAGAGTTGCTCATTAAGTACAGCAGAAAGGTCAAAATTGTAAGGTGGGATTGCCGTTCTGGAAAAAAAACACCCAAACTTACAGACACTTTGGGTGTCCCGGTAGCGCTCGGCTGGGTCACTTAGCTCCTCCTCGCGCACCTTGTCCAGAAAACCCGGATCCACACAGGTCACTTTATTCCCCAGACCCTTACGCCTCAGGTCTTCCAGCCTGCAGAGGGGGCTCTTACACTCGGTGCACGCAAGACCCTCCACCTCTGCTCGATTCCTGCGGACCTTGTCTCGACGTCTCTTCTCTTCTTCTGATGCACCTGCCAAGACCTTCCTCTGACGAGAGAATACGGCGAGTGGAAGAGATCATTGTCAGTGCATCTATACCTGCTGACTAACGAGGGGTCGGTTTCACCAAACTCATCGTAACTTATGATTAATCGCAATGCACAGAAACCATACGGTCTATCACAACTTACGATGGGTTATCCATCGTAAGTTGAGTTACAATTCATCGTAAGGCTTTGTGAAATCTAGCCCTGGATATATAGGAGGGTTTGTGGTGACACCATGTATATTGTTTCACCCACCATGCAAATCCTTAAGTCTTATTTAACCAGGATAGCACAATTAGCTCTCTTGTTTTCCTCTGACTGATGATTTGCACTGAGTCAGTCCAATCAGGCTTAGCAGAAAATTGGTTGTGACTGTATAGGTCCTGCTGAGACCCGTTGGGACCTGTTGGCCAGTTAGGACCTCCAGGATCCTGTTGGGATCCTCTGAAGCCTGTCGAAAGATGTCAGGGTGTGTTGGACACTAGTGGAATCTATTGGAATATGATGGAATCTGTTGGCCCTGTTTGGAAACTGTCATCACGGCTATTGGAAGCAGTTAGGACCTCCGGGAACCTGTTGGGATCCTCTGAAGCCTGTTGAAAGATGTCAGGGTGTGTTGGACACTAGTGAAACCTATTGGAATATGATGGAACCTGTTGGGACCTCCTTGGACCTAGTGGTATCCATTGGAACCTTGTGGCACCTGTTGGGAATTGTTTGGACCTACTGGAACCTGTTGGAATCTATTGGAACCTTTGGCACTTACCAATATCTTGTGGCACCTTATGGAACCTGTTGGGACCTGTTGGGACCTGTTGGGACCTGTTGGGACCTGCTAGGACCTACTGGCATCTATTGGAACCTTTGACACCTGACAGTACCTTGTGGCACCTGTTGGGACCTGTTGGGACCTGTTGGGACCTGCTAGGACCTACTGGCATCTATTGGAACCTTTGACACCTGACAGTACCTTGTGGCACCTGTTGGGGACCTGTTGGGACCTGTTGGGACCTGCTAGGACCTACTGGCATCTATTGGAACCTTTGACACCTGACAGTACCTTGTGGCACCTGTTGGGGACCTGTTGGGACCTGTTGGGACCTGCTAGGACCTACTGGCATCTATTGGAACCTTTGACACCTGACAGTACCTTGTGGCACCTGTTGGGGACCTGTTGGGACCTGTTGGGACCTGCTAGGACCTACTGGCATCTGTTGGAACCTTTGACACCTGACAGTACCTTGTGGCACCTGTTGGGATTTGTTGGGACCAACTGGAACCTGCTGGAACAAGCTGAAACCTATCGGAACTGGATGGGCCCTGTCTGAACCCGCTAGGACCTACTGGAATTTGTTGGAACCTTTTTGGTAGATTCTTGATCTGCTAGGAGGAAGTGGGAGCTGTATGGGCCTGTCCAAGGGTAAAGTCCAAACGGGACTGGGATCGGTCGTGTCCTGCCTGCTTGGATGGACTGAGAGGTAACATGAAGACATGCTGACAGTGTACAACATCCTCTCACCGATACAGCATAGGTTGTCATCGGTTTCACGCTCTCACCTGCATTGCCTTGATTCCCTCCAGTCGCTGATCGTCCTCCATGGCCTCAAGTTTACTCAAAGCTTTCTCCATCTCTTCAACCTTTTTCCGATTTTCCAGTTCGCGGTTGTGATTTATTGAGTGTCTGCCATTTTAAAACACATAAAATAGAAAAATAGAAACAATAGAAAATAATAGTGAAAATTATCCAAGTTAAACAAGAGGATCAGCAAAGATCAGGCAATTCCAGAAATGCCTGGAGTGCACACAAGATCATTTTCAACAAACCTCTCCTGATTTATGAACAATTGTATAATGATGGATAATACACAAAGGCGGGATAGGACACAACCAATAACAACAATGGGTTATCCATTGTTAATCAGCCCACAGTGGGTCATTAACCACTTCCGAATCCGGAGGTCAATTGGATTGCCTATGCAACAGGGCCCTCCGAATCCGGGCACCACTATTGTCCACATTCTAAACAAAGACTCTTTTCAGCTTAGAACAAAGCAATACGAATCAGTACAAAGACCCTTTTTGACGCAAGTTGCCACATGAATTGCAAGATTAGCAGCAGTAATTGTGCAATTGTAGGACGTTTACTGTGGAGGATCGAGGGATACCGCGCTGCAGCTGAAAGCACGCGGGGGACATTGTCTTTGCATGCCACACAGCCCAACGGTCGTCGGTCTGGCATTGGAATTCCCCCCACAGTCTTTACTGTAATCTGTACACTCGTTTGTGGCCGACCAACTCAAAGATTTGACTGCCTGGAGTGGAGGCTGGAGTCTGCGGTCAGGGATTGTCAGCAGCGTACACGCACGCACACACACACGTCCGTTACGGTCCATTGACGATGCACGAAGGGCCCTTTTTCGAACGGATAATCTCTTGACAAAAGCCACAACGATGTCCGAATTGTGCCAGGTTTTACTCTCTTGTACCCATAGTATACTCTTATCGATTTATTTCACATAAATATATTGTTCCGATTGTTTTAGCGAGATTTGAAAATGATGCATTGTTTAAAAACCCCCGCATGGCGGTAATCGGCGCTGAAACCCCCCCCCCCCCCCCGGCGCGAAGTGGTTAAGGCTTTGCTTTTCTCAATGGCAGGGCTTTTCACCTTTCATGAAAACACAATTTTCCCATGCTCCCCCAACAAACAAAAACAAAAATTATTGAAATACCAACAATGCCAGCAGCAAATGGAACAGCAGCAGCAGCAACAGCCACAGTAACAACAACAGCATCAGCAGCAACAGTAACAAAAACCGCAACAGCAGCAACATCATCAACAGCTCAAGAGCATCAACAACAGCAGCAGCAGCATCAGCAGCAACAGTAACAACAACAGCAACAGCAGCAACATCATCAACAGCTCAAGAGCATCAACAACAGCATCAGCAGCATCAGCAGCAACAGTAACAACAACAGCAACAGCAGGAACATCATCAACATCTCAAGAGCATCAACAACAGCAGCAGCAGCATCAGCAGCAACAGTAACAACAACAGCAACAGCAGCAACATCATCAACAGCTCAAGAGCATCAACAACAGCAGCAGCAGCATCAGCAGCAACAGTAACAACAACAGCAACAGCAGCAACATCATCAACATCTCAAGAGCATCAACAACAGCAGCAGCAGCATCAGCAGCAACAGTAACAACAACAGCAACAGCAGGAACATCATCAACATCTCAAGAGCATCAACAACAGCAGCAGCAGCATCAGCAACAACAGTAACAACAACAGCAACAGCAGCAACATTATCAACAGCTCAAGAGCATCAACAACAGCAGCAGCAGCATCAGCAGCAACAGTAACAACAAAAGCAACAGCAGCAACATCATCAACAGCTCAAGAGCATCAACAACAGCAGCAGCAGCATCAGCAGCAACAGTAACAACAACAGCAACAACATCATCAACAGCTCAAGAGCATCAACAACAGCAGCAGCAGCATCAGCAGCAACAGTAACAACAACAGCAACAGCAGCAACATCATCAACAGCTCAAGAGCATCAACAACAGCAGCAGCAGCATCAGCAGCAACAGTAACAACAACAGCAACAGCAGCAACATCATCAACATCTCAAGAGCATCAACAACAGCAGCAGCAGCATCAGCAGCAACAGTAACAACAACAGCAACAGCAGCAACATTATCAACAGCTCAAGAGCATCAACAACAGCAGCAGCAGCATCAGCAGCAACAGTAACAACAACAGCAACAGCAGCAACATCATCAACAGCTCAAGAGCATCAACAACAGCAGCAGCAACAGCAACAACAGCAGCAACATCATCAACAGCTCAAGAGCATCAACAACAGCAGCAGCAGCATCAGCAGCAACAGTAACAACAACAGCAACAGCAGCAACATCATCAACAGCTCAAGAGCATCAACAACAGCAGCAGCAACAGCAACAACAGCAGCAACATCATCAACAGCTCAAGAGCATCAACAACAGCAGCAGCAGCAGCAGCAACAACAGCAGCAACAGCACCAACAGCAGCAACAACAGCAGCAACAATAGCAGCGACAAGGACAAGGACAACAACTGCAATAACGACAATAACGACAGCAACAACTGCCACAAACTTGGGAACAATGGAAACTATAACCAGCGTGGCAGAGATGACAATGATTACAACAATGACAGCGACAATGACAGCACAATGACAGCAACAAAGACAGCTGGGGTGGGATCGCCATCGTTACCTCTCGACAATCAGGAAGCACTTGCTGCCCTCTGCCCTGGCCCTTCCCTTGGACTGGACAGTGCCGATCTCGTTGCTGACAAAGTTGTAGCGGATGACAAAGTTACAGGCAGGCATGTCCAGCCCCTCCTGGGCAATGTCCGTGGCCACGAGAACGTTGCACCCATCCTCTGTCCATTGGAAAGAGAGAGATACCGGACATTCGGTCAGATTTGAAAGTTGGTATGGTTGGAAGCACAGTGTGGGAGGTTTGCGGAGACAGCATGTAATATAAGTCATCTCTTTCGAGAAGGAGTATGGCTAGATACCTATTTTACCTGAATCAAAGGGAGTATTCACAGACAGAAAATGGTGCGCTTAGAAACAGCCGTCTTACTGAGGTTTTGTGTCATCAATTAGTCCGCGGGAAGTGTCACTTGATATTCGTAAGGTTTTGTGGGTTGCAGGGGTATGTATGATCATAAGGTATTCTGATGTTTTGTGGTACGGCAAGTTTTTGTGAAGCTATTTGATGGTACGGTGGTAGCACTTTGGAGATTAATTTTGCTTTTTGGCTATCAGTCTGTTTTGTAGTCACTCGAGTCTTCTTTTCTCTTATTGTCTGGAAGATCGACAAGTAATCTTTGAAGACTTGATCTCCACATTGTGATAGATCTGTCATTTCGTTCAGTATAGACCCGTCTTCGATGACGTCACAGTTTTGTTTATCGGCCATCTTGGATTACACACATGAGCACGTCACCGCCGTTACTAAGTCAGCTGTGCATACAAACAACTCCACATGCACAGCGGCAAGTTTTGAACTCGTCGTATTTGTACTACTAATACTGCTTCATACTAGTATTAATTACTTGTTGTGCCATGGAGGAATCTCTTTTTATTCCTCCGTGGTTGTACCATGGATTGGAGGTACTTGTTTTGTTGAAAGATGATTAACTTTTGCGCTGTCCTTGGCTGTGGAAGCAGGGGGAATCGTGATAAGAAATCTTTTTATCGTTTACCCGCTGTACTGACAAGAGAAGGTGACGCAACTCGTACACTTTCGCTAAAAAGATGGACGAAATGGTTGTCGCGGGTTAATTGTGTACAGATCTATTCCAGCAATAAAGCCGAGAATGTCATTATACCGGGCCTTGGAACTCCCATCGAGAAAACTGTAATAAGCCGACCGTGCAGCATTCAAATTTGCCATGATGACTAACGTAACGTTAAACGATCACAAACGTGCGAGCGAAAGCATATGACTGTACTCCAAGATGGCGGATCTCGCTGTTTCTAGTAGCAACGTGACGTCAGTAAGAAGGGTCTATTGTGCTACTATGCTTCAGTTGATTCAAAAGATCACAATATGCTAATGGATT
Source organism: Luidia sarsii (assembly GCA_949987565.1). Classification (NCBI taxonomy): domain Eukaryota; kingdom Metazoa; phylum Echinodermata; class Asteroidea; order Paxillosida; family Luidiidae; genus Luidia; species Luidia sarsii. The sequence continues at coordinate 1,958,775 of OX465109.1, forward strand.
CACTGAAAGGTCCTTCCTTCCCGGGATGCAGGCTACAGGTCTAAGCAAATGGCTCACACCTTCGTACCAAGCTGTGAATGACAAATTCAAAGCATGGACTGCCTTTTACCTTAATACATCTATCTCTTTACCTTGCCTGAAACTGTCTAGAACTGCTCGCTGCGCATTCTCTGAGATACAGAAGTCCTCCAAGGGTCCCTGGCCCACAAGTCGTTCGGGCCTGACCAATGATTTGAGGACCTCCGATGCCCGGATGAACTCGCAAAGTCCCACGGTGGCAATACGCATCCGAGTAAGGATGATTCCTGAGGGGAGGGGAGGGAATTAATGCAATGAGGGTCCAGTGTGCTTCCATCGGCTAATTTGTGACAGCTGTGCGACCAACTATTTGACAGATTCCATGGTTGGCTCACTCTTCGTCTGCATTCAGATTTGCTTCAAAGTGTGTGACAAAAAAAACCACGAGGTTTGCACGATGGAAGTACCAAGCGGAAGATTTTTGCTGACATCAGGTAAATCACCTCTTTTCAGATGGAGTGAAATGTTGAGTTACCCGCTCTTTTCAGAGCCACACTCCATCACAAAAGGAAAAGAAAATCTGTTGGCCTTATGGAGACTGTCGCTTTGTCTCTCTGAAAGAGTTTTCCCCGGGTCCCTTAAGAGACAAACCAGACGTAAGATGACACATTCACAAAAGGGAAAAAAACCTGAGACTTTGCTGTCTGTGCATTACCTTTGGAGTCAGGTTTCTCTTTAAACTGGTCTTCAAGAAGTTCGACCAGTTGTTTGAGCTTCGGATTCTCGCCATCAGCGTCCTGGTCCGCCATCTCATCCATCTCTTCCAGGTGATCGCGGAACAGCTGCTGGCACCTCTCCTCTCTGGAGGGGGAGGCACCCGCGGGGCTGAGCCAGTCACCCCGGCTGTCGTGGAACTGCCTCAGTGTGTGGAGACAGTGCAGGACCGGCAGGTCCTCGTACAGCATCAGGGCCCTGTTGTAGGCGGCCAGGTACATGAAGCTGACGAAGTCCTCGTGCGTTGAGATCTCCTGGCGGCGCATCACCTCGTTCTCGTAGGGCTGGCAGCCGCGGCGGGGCAGGGACATCTGGTCAGCCTTGCCCAGCTTCCCCTGTATCTGCGCCATGATCCTGTCCAGCACCGTGCCAAAGGTCCGTCCCGTCGCACTGCGGCCGGACACGAGGACGATGGCATCCTGCTCGGGTGTCTGGATGTGCTGCTCCAGGTCACGCTTGTGCTGGCGGACACGCAGGACGTTGCGCACGTCCATGTTGGCGCAGAGCTTCAGGACATGAGCCAGGGCTTCCCCACTCTGTCCCACGCCCAGCGAGGCACTGAGGCCGATCACCTGGGGCAGCGGCCGCTGATGACTGTCCCCGGCGCCCTCCGCCGAGGCCCTCAGGTAGCGCTTCATGATGGCGTTGTAGGGGTGACGGAGGTTGGTGTGGTGGCACTCGTCCAGGATCAGCATCTGCAGGTCCCGGAGTGAGGCCTTCTTGGCCTTCAGGGCGTTGACGAAGATCTGCGCCGTCAGCATCAGCACGGCAGGCTCGGGCTCGTCCGCCCTCAAGGCCTGCTCGAAGGTCTGCTGGTCCTCCACCGTCATCACCGACTGCCCCGAGGGGAAGAGAACCGAGAAGGCCCTCTGCTGCTGCTGCCTCAGGTGTCGCGTGGGGACAACGAACAGGGCCTTGAAGTGCCGGCCCGCGTTGGACTCCGCCTGGAACTCGTCGTAGCGCCGCCGGCAGATGTAGGCTGCCGTCACCGTCTTCCCGCTGCCCGTGGGAATGCAGATGATGTAGTTGCCCCCGTCATCCAGGGCAGCCTGGGCCAACTCCCGCTGGTAGTCCCGCAGCTGGAGGGGTTCAGATTCGTCATCGTCTGCTGCCCTCCAGTCTTCCCCCGGCGTCCTGCCGTCGGCGCTCTCATCGCTGTTCTGGTCGTGGCAGGCAAGCGGCTCAACGGCTGTTTGGACAGCAGACTGGAGGGTCAGCTTCTCTGCCGGGCCAGAGTCACGGACCTTCGCCCGTGGAGCATGTGGGTTATCCGTTTCAATCCAATCCATCGATCCGTCCTTGGCGTGACGTGACAAATCACTGGCCCCCTGTCCCCCAGACCTCAGGCTGCTCCACCCCTGACCAGAGGCCGACTGCTTGGAGCCCCCGTGGGATTCTGCCACTCTGGGAGCAAGAGTCGGGAGCAGGTTTGAAGCTGGACCGGCTGCTGAGGAACAGCATTCTTCCTTTGAGGAAAGTCCCCCTGGGATCGAATCGTCGGGCCCACCTAATACAAGAAAACAAACAAACAAAGGAACGGAAAGCTGACTGTGAAATTCATCAAAGAAATTGCCCAAGATCAAATTCCCATCACGTCAAGTTGTCCTTGCTTCCTTCATGGGAAAAAAAAATTGAAAAGAGTACTGTGCAATAGTTTTCATCCTTATACGGGTCAATTTTTGATGAATAATCCATTGTAATCATAAAATGGTTGATTAGTTTAAGCGCATCGATTATCATCTTATATGTTATAACTTGTCGCAAGTTACGATGTATTTGGTGAAAACGACATCTGGACAGAAAAGTTGAGCGTTGGGCAAAATTTGGGCGGCTCGTTTTTAAATTTCCAACTGCTAATACAGACTAGAATCACCAGAAAGAGAGACTTCATTGAAGAATGGTCGAGGGCACGGTGTTTGAATCATATAACTAAGGCGGTTCAGTGTTCGGGTTCAAACTCACTTGTGACAGGACTCAGATGCTCGAGTATCTTTATCAGGTCATCCCGGCCAATTTTATTCAATACCTCCGCGAGGTAGGCGAGTTTCCCCTCGGCGAGGATTCCCTTCTTCTCCAGGGCCGCGAAGAAGTCATGGGCGCTCTTCACCATCTCTCGCTCTCTCTGAACGATGGAGTCCTTGCAGAGGTGCAAAAGATTCTCCACCTCATGGACAGCCAGCTCCTGTCCGATTGAGAACAAGGTGCTTCGGTACGGAGATAACTTGGGAGTTGGGCTATTCGCTCTGTCCATACTGCCTGGTGCCCGTCTGTGGCTTCACTGATACAGATAGTGGTACATAAGTCAAATCAATCGCTGAATGTAAATGTCGCTGAACATTTTCTTCTTTTTTTCTTGGGCCCTTGGACAGGCATCGAATGAGCAACAGATGCCCACTGAACTGATTCTCTAGGACCAAGATGCCTTATTATTGTGTGACTGCTTTGTATGACAGTCAAATAACATAACACTTAACAGCAATATGCAAAAAATAAAATGTAAACTGCTTATATAATTACTGACAAAAATGACCAAAACGAAAATATCCAAACTTAGGAGGGCCCTAGTCTGACTAACTTTTTTTTAATCGAATTTTGACATTTTGAGGGTCGGGTGTAGTCAGTAAAAAAAGGGTGACTTATCGGGTCCAAGTTACTCGGACCATGCTTGGACTAGGAGGGGTCGACCGACGTTTCGATTCTAGATAAAAAAAAAGGTGACTTGTCGGGTCCAAGTTACTCGGAGGAGTAGGAGGGGTCGACCGACGTTTCGATTCTAGATAAAAAAAAAAGGGTGACTTGTCGGGTCAAAGTTACTCGGACTAATACATAGGAAGGGATGGCACAGGACAAAGGGGATAGAAATGCAAAAAATGAAATGAAACGGTTATTAATTTTAGTATTTACCACTGTGTAGAGCAGTAGACCTCAGACTCAGTAACCTCGAGACCAAAAATGTAATGTGCGTGACGAGAAGTCTTCAGTTTGTTGTAGGACACGGACAGTGAAACTACTGCACCTTGGTACTGAAGTCCCTCCAGTCTTGCAATTTATAATATACTGACTTGTATAGTGAACACCATCGACTATAGCAAAGCTGACATTTGTGACAAGATTGTCCCGATGACTCGTTACGAAATCTTACTAATTCATATACCTCGCTCACAAAGGGAGTGCCCGATTACTCACCGGTTTGGGGGAATTCCCGAAGTCACGCGCATGCGTTTAGCCGCTCTCCGTTTGTTTACATTACATTGACCTCCATTATGTATGGACGGCCGTGAACTTCCACAAAACCAACTACAGATGACAACAGCTTCCGTCTAAAAATTACCCTTTAGATATTCAATAGTTATTAACCATGCGTCTGTATTTTGTGTTCACACATATAATTGTTAACTTTACATGAGTTATATTCACCATGGTTGTTAAGAATTTTATTGCATACATTGTGAATTGTCGTTTGTATTTACTGTGACCATCGGCCGATCATAGTTTGCCAGACTCTGGTTTCCATAGACTGCCGCTGTGACATTTAATTATTATGAGCAAAAGAAAAGTCCCTGAAATTTTGTGGGAATCCCGGTAGCGCGCAATAATGTTGACGCAACCGTCCAGGATTTTCGAATGGACACACCTTGAGTATGTTTTTAACCTTCGATCCAGTCTATAATTATAATGACAAAGTTTGTGTAAAAAATGATATCCATGATATTCTTCAGTTCAGTCAATGAGTTGTTTTGCCCTAGGCCTGCTCGACGTGACGAACACTGCAAAAACTATTGAATTACATTCTCCTCGACGCAAACATCATGATTATCTATAATTTACTCATATCAATGGACCTTTCCCATGAAATATGCAAATAAGAGCTGGCGCATGCGCTTTACTAAATTGGTGGGCAAATGAGTGCGCGTTGCTTGCAGGTTTTGAAATACGTGCGCAGGAGACGCTGGCCAATGACCGCACGCCAAACTGGTAGTGAAAAGGAACGCGCGCACGCCCTGGAAAACTGTGATTGGTTGGCAGCCCGCTTGCCCACCAATTTAGTTAAGCGCATGCGCTAGGCTTATTTTGCATATTTCATGGGAAAAGCCCATTAATATTAGCAGTGCGCCTTCTGGAAACATCGAATAAATTATTGATTTTCATTCCATGTACCAGTCCCTGATAACAACCACCGGCCCTGAGCAGAGGCACCCAACTGGCTTTTAAATCAACTGAACAGACACAAACAAGTACGGTAGATATAAGTACGTAATATGATTAAATGTTGGAAACTTCCAACTGACTAAAATGACCAAAAAGCGAAAATTAAGAGTTATAGGAGGGCCTGACAGCTAGGACCCTTTCTCAGAGGCAGAAAAGATGTCTTTGAGAAGGATAATTAGTAAGTTGATAACAAAATAAAAATAAAATAAATCAGAATTGTATCTGCTGAAATCGTCAAATGCATAATTATACAATAAATGATTTTCATGATTAATTATCCAACACTAAGGCATAACTGACTGGAAAGTTTGAATAATAATTTTGAAATATGGCAAAGAAAACTTTCACTGCATGGATTGGGACTTGAACCCAAGACCTGACTGATTTTGCGCAAAACCAGAAGTCTTGGGTTAAAGCCATTTTTCCAAATTAACAAATAATGAGACCCCATTATTGCATCGATTTATTTACTACATTCACGTATAATTTTCATGAGTTATTAATAATACCTTTTATGCTCCGCTCCTAACAGTCACGTGACTTTGCAAAATAACATTTTACGCTTTTTGATAGTGGTCAAAATGGGTTTTTTTCCCTGCCTATTATTACCAACCTGCGTGAAATGAATTTTAAACATTCTAATTATTTTGCCAGAACATAATTTATAACTTGAAACAAGAAAGTCATTTTCATTGCTGTCGGTGCTTAACAGAAAATAGACAGATTCAACAGCTATACCAGTATCTTTATTTATTTATAATATCGGTTAGGGAAAAATATAAAGAGAACAAACGTGCGTGATTTTGTTAGTGATAGAAATTGCTACTACTAGTACTAGTCGCTTGAGGGCGGTCTAAATTGTAAACCAACATGATGAACGTTTTACATTACACACGTGTTTCCATCTTTGAAATAAAAATGAAAAGAATCTTCACATTTTCCCCAAATGGGTGACGCGAAGAGTTGAGAGAAGGATTCCCAGCAAAACGGTATGTTTGATAGATATTTGGTATGATATTTACCCCTACCATTTATGAAAATAGAGAGAGAAATGTCTGAATTCGGAAAGCAAGCTGAATACATGTGTTTCCTTCCTCCATCGTCCTAGTCCGAGTAACTTGGACCCGACAAGTCACCCTTTTTTATCGAAAAAAGGGTAACGTCAACATGGCCGACACGAAGATCTTTGCCCAGTAATACTAATAGTATTAGTAATAGTATGCAGTAAATCACTGTTTTGTTTTAGTCCGAGTAACTTGGACCCGACAAGTCACCCTTTTTTATCGAAAAAAGGGTGACTTGTCGGGTCCAAGTTAGTCGGACTACCACTACCAGTACCATCGTCCTTGGTACCCGTAACGTCAACATGGCCGACGCGAAGATCTTTGCCCAGTAATACTAATAGTATTAGTAATAGTATGCAGTAAATCACTGTTTTGTTTTAGTCCGAGTAACTTGGACCCGACAAGTCACCCTTTTTCTATCGAATTTTGAAATTTTGAGTTTCGGGTGACTGTAGTCACCCGAAACTCAAAATTTCAAAATTCGGTAAAAAAAGGATGACTTGTCGGGTCCAAGTTACTCAGACTAGTTTTGTTTATACGGGTCTAGCTCGGCTGTGTACCAACAAGTTCATGTCAACTCACTGAAGTAATGGTTGTTGGTTCGTTTTTCCAACTTAACCTAAGGCTAAACTAAAGAGTACAGATATTGAGATACAATTGGAAAGATATTTATTTATTTATTTATTTTTTTATTTAGTGGGCCTGACGTTTCGATCCTAGCACTAGCAGGACCTTTCTCAAAGGCTGCCTTTGAGAAATGTCCTGCTAGGGTCGAAACGTCAGGCCCACTAAATTTTAAGATTTGCAATTTGGTAATTTTAGTCAGTAAGCAGTTTGCAACATTTTTGTATATATCACTCTATTAGTTTAAATTATAACGCAGTGGCTGTTGTTACGGCAGTCGTCCGTGTGGTTCCCTGACTTCACAGTATTTGTCAGGATGTTTAGCTCGAACCAGACTATCAGCTAATAGACTGGTTCAACCAGCCTGCAATGCTGACGAAATACAATTTAGTCAGGGAACCACACGGACGACTGCCGTAACAACAGCCACTGCGAAATTATAAACACCTGCACTGTGTAGTGTAAGTGTAAAACTAAAAGTTAAATAAGATTAAGAGTGTGGCATGTGTATATAGTTTACGCAGTGGCTGTTGTTACGGCAGTTGTCTGTGTGGTTCCCTGACTTCACAGTATTTGTCCGGATGTTTAGCTCTTGGAACCAGACTATCAGCTAATAGACCGGTTCAACCAGCCTGTAATGCTGAAGAAATACAATCAAGTCAGGGAACCACACAGATGACTACCGTAACAACAGCCACTGCGTTTTGTATATCACTTTATTAGTTTAAATTATAAACACCTGCACTGTGTAGTGTAAGTGTAAAACTAAAAGTTAAATAAGATTAAGAGTGTGGCATGTGTATATAGTTTATGCAGTGGCTGTTGTTACGGCAGTCGTCCGTGTGGTTCCCTGACTTCACAGTATTTGTCTGGATGTTTAGCTCTTGGAACCAGACTATCAGCTAATAGACTGATTCAACCAGCCTGTAATGCTGTTGCTGACGAAATACAATCTAGTCAGGGAACCACACGGACGACTGCCGTAACAACAGCCACTGCATTTTGTATATATCACTTTATTAGTTTAAATTATAAACACCTGCACTGTGTAGTGTAAGTGTAAAACTAAAAGTTAAATAAGATTAAGAGTGTGGCATGTGTATATATAGTTTACGCAGTGGCTGTTGTTACGGCAGTTGTCTGTGTGGTTCCCTGACTTCACAGTATTTGTCCGAATGTTTAGCTCTTGGAACCAGACTATCAGCTAATAGACTGGTTCAACCAGCCTGCAATGCTGACGAAATACAATTAAGTCAGGGAACCACACGGACGACTGCCGTAACAACAGCCACTGCGTATAGTTTATGCATGGCCAAATGCATGTTTTGGCAAATCTTTTTGGAAATATCCTAACAATAAAAAGTCTGTGAAAACACCTAAACGCAAATTAAACCACCATTTGTAAAGTACCGTAGACAGTATCCATGGTCTGGCACATTGAAAACATTGAAACAAAAATTCATAGTTGGCAAAATTAATTTCAAATTTTATTTCTCTATTTAACTTAACTGAGTGTACGCACTCACATTTTTTTTCAGACGTGAAAGATTATGTTATGAGTATAGAACAAGATTTTTGTTCCGTTCATACATTATATAGGCTTCAGGTTTCAGTAATTATTTGTATTTCCCAGGGACTATTGGCATGGCATGGCTATAACGAAAGAACTCAGTATAACTTGTAAAATAATGTGAAGCTTTTGATTGATATAAAAAGCGAATGAAAGGCAATAACAGCATCTGCACAATTTCCCCCTTAAATTAATTGTCTGTACTCTGTGTGCATTTGTTGTAGATAACCAACCATGGTTAGCCAGCCATGATCCAATCATCCAGCTCTCCATCCACCTTATCAACCAGACAACTATCCAGCCAACCAGCTTTTCAGCTAACTAGGCGCGCAGCCACAAGTCAAACAGCCAGCCAGTAAACTAGTTGTCTAGCTACCTAGTCATCCAGCCATCTAGTCTGCCAGTCAACCAGCCACTAAATCATTCAACCAGCTATCTAGTCACCCAGTCAGCCAGGTCAGCCAGGTTATCCAAAAACCCAGTCAATGCAGCTGTTCAGCCAGCAAGTGAGCCAGCTACCCAGCCACCTAGTCAGCATGATGACAAACCACCTAGTCAGCCAGCTATCCAGCCAGCCAGTCAGCCAGCTATCCAGCCAGCCAGTCAGCCAGATGTTCAACCACCCAGTCAGCCCTCTATTCAGCCAGCCAGTCAGCCAGCTACCCAGCCACCTAGTCATCATGATGACAACCACTCAGTCAGCCTGATGACCAACCACCCAGTCAGCCAGCTATTCAGCCAGCCAGTCAGCCAGCTATCCAGCCAGCCAGTCAGCCAGATGTCCAACCACCCAGTCAGCCAGGTATTCAGCCAGCCAGTCAGCCAGCTACCCAGCCACCCAGCTATCCAGCCAACCAGTCAGCCAGATGTCCAACCACCTAGTCAGCCAGCCAGTCAGCCAGCTATTCAACCAGCCAGGCAGCCAGCTACCCAGCCACCCAGTCAACCATATGTTCAACCACCCAGTCAAGCAGCTATTCAGCAAGCTAGCCAACTATCCTGGTTTTGCTTAAGGTGAATTTTACTACATGTACAAAATTTGAGTTCATGCATTTTATATTGATAAAAATGTCAACTCAAGCACTTGGTAAACTGGTAATTGTTTTTCAAAATCTCAGATCTTTCATCAAACTACAACACGCCAATAAACAACAGTGGAACTTTGCTATAACGAACGCCGATATACCGAACATTCAGCTATAACAAACATATCCTTTGTCTCCCAATTTTATGTCCGTGGTGGATATGCAGCGGCAACTGTTATAATGAACGACCGCTATGCTGAACAATTTTCATGGATCCCGGGGATGTTTGTTATAGTGACGTTCACTGTTCAAAATAGTTGTGCAAGAAGTCTTGCAATGATTTCCGTTGATAATGGATCCTAGGCAAAGTGTGATCTGGTCAAGTAAATCTATGATAGCGATGCGTGCATGTTGTAACATGTTGTATTGTGTTGGATTGTTCTCTTATTGCAGGTCTACTCTAATCCAGCCTTGGCAATGTCACCCTACGGTGTGATCCGCTCCTCTGAGTTTTGAGTCAAAACATCACCGTTGCCATCAGCAATTCAGGGCTACCCAGTATGCGATGTGACTGCCATCTGCGTTGTACCTCATATCCTTGAAGAACCCCATGAAGTAAGTACAAGTGTAAGCTTCCTCTTTCTTTCTTGTTTGATAATGGGAATAAATACCGGATAACTGATTTTGGATTAGGAAGACCTACACAAAGAGAGTAAACAAAAAATAAGATTGGAATGTTGACACTAATGATGAAACTTGCATTCCAACAATGAAGATGATTTCTAAACATTATACTTGAGCACTTACTCAATCCTTGAGTAAGTGCATTATACTCGATCCTTGTTTATTGGAACTTTGTTGTAACTTTTTTCCGTGCTAGATGGTTGTGTCAAGACATTCAACAGAGGAGATATGACTCTTCCAGCCAGTGATGTTGCCTGTCCATCGCAAACAAAGACGTCATAAAGTAATTCAATTGTTTTTGTAAAATTTAGAAGAATTTGTTTACATGCATGTGATAATTTTTGCAACAAATGCCGCCATGAAATAAATCCTGTCCATCAAAGAACATTTTCAAATGTTTCCAAATTTCACAATAAGTAAATAAATGCCTCCTTATCATACCCATATTATGAGCAATCCACCATTGATTGAATTTTTGCATCTAATCATAACATCATTATCCCCTGGGTGGGGGAATGGGTTTGTACAGCACAACAACCACTTTTCCCCTGTGGTTTGGATGTCTGCATCTTTGCTCATTCCATGTCTTTCCCCTGGGTGGGGATGTCTTAATCTCTACTCGTGCCATATTTTTGGTAGCATGTCACAAAGATGGCAGTTCATATCCCTTTTTCATGAACCCCTCACGTAAGACACCTTTAAGCATGTACTTAGTTTTTCCCTTCTGTATTGTCATTACGTACATACTTTGCCTCTTGAATTTATTTTCCCAAAATGAAGTCATCCCAGTTACTTGTAATTCAATGATGTATGTATTATGTACTGGTTCAGGATAACAACTCATATGAAATTCTCTTTTTTTATTCCTAATAATTATGTGATTCAGTGGGTTTTTTCACCAAAATACTGTGAAGTGAATGTTGAAAAACAGTGCTTTTTAACATTTCACGAGTTATTTTCTCCGGAAATTTAAAACTAAATTTTTCTTAACTTTTCAAATTAAATCCACTTGAGATCAATTTTCTTATCTCAATTTCAAAACATCTCCTTGGTGGGGATGCCTTCTGTTAATACCACAAATAATTTTCTTTTGACAGTTTAGATTTTTTTTTATAAATTCCATGTATGCCAGGATTCTTTTATCGAAATCTTGAAATGTTACTTGAGTTCTTATCCTGAATCAATTCAAATGGCAGCAGGAGGTCATAACAAGATTTTTTTGGTCTGGATATTATAAATGAATATGTAAGGACTTTTTTTGGGGGGGGAGAAGGCTGAATACTTTGCTATTGCAATCAATGACCCACCTGCCATTTAGTGTAGATGTGACACTTAGAAATAGAGCCAATGATCTTCCATTCTTGATCACCCTTACATGATTTTGGCCTTTTTTTATTGCATTATGCATTATTTTTCTTACTCTACTTTATAGACAAATTTTGGTCAAAAATAACAGCACAAACCAGCACTATATTCTCATATATAAATCTTAAGAAAATATAAAACAGGATTTTGTGAAACAAAATTCCCCAAAATTCCTTTAGAGAAATGCTGAAAAAATCATTGCTAAATAGTTTCTTTGGATTTTTCAAATTTTACTGAATGCAAAACAGAAACAAATCAGAAACAAATCAGAAACAAAATAAATCGGAAACAAATCAGAAATTGTAAGAAAAGGTTCGAAGGTGCACTGCACTTTTCCTTTGCATCAAAAATGGGAAATCATTGGCCCTTGTACATAAATCCTCTGTACTTCTGTATTTATTACTGATGAACTGGAACTGCTCTATCATTGAAACATTTTTGAACCTGATGTGTAACATCATTACCCCCTGGGTGGGGGAATAGCTCAGTGATACGCAACATTCATTGTCCCCATTGATGGGAATGTCTGCATCTTTTCTCAAGCCGTTTATTTCCCCTGGGTGGGGATGTCGGCCACTTTGCTCATGTCGTTTCTGCACATTTACTTGTGTCATTTTCTCCTTGGTGGGGATGTCTACATCTTTCCTCTTGTCATTTCTTTCCCCTTGCTGGGGATGTCTCTATCTTTGCCCATGCCGTTTCTTTCCCCTTGGTGGGGATGTCTGCACGTTTGCTCATGCCATTTCTTTTCCCTTGCTGGGGATGTCTGCATCGTTGCCCATTTCATTTTTGTCCCCTGGTGGGGATGTCTGCATTTTTGATCATGCCATTTCCTTCTCCTGGGTGGGGATATGTTACAGTGTTTGCAATCACTCAGTTTGTTGGAGCAGTTCGCTTTTGTTTGTATGGTATTTGTATTTGTTTATATTTATATTGTATCTAAAACCAACCTGACAATTGTATTTAAACATGAATCTGAAGATATGCACAGTAGTGCAAAATGCGAGTGCTGGTCGGTGCGCCCTCTACTGTCTGGGATGCAAAGCGACCTAATGGCCCGGGTGCATTGGCTGGTATGCCTCATGTTCAGTGACATTGGGCTGCTGTTGCTACTGGTGCCCTAATCTGCTGGTGCTCTGCCTCACATAATTTGACAAGCTCATTCCAAATTCCAACCTCAAATTCCCCATAGGAAAGAAAGGACTTTGCTACTGTACACTTAGATTTTGATTTGCCTGTGTGCTTGGGTCGGACTGAGGACCCTTTTTTGCACTTTTTCGATCTTTTGTTATCCTAAGTTGGTACCCGTCATGCTTTGTTCCTGTGTAACCAGGACACTGTTCAGACCGGTCACCATGACCACCTTTTTCTTACAGGACGTCTGCTTCTGATCTGAGGGGGCTCTTGAACCTGATGGATGATGGTGACCTCTGTCTAGTTGATGATTTGAAGATTGGAGAAATGATATTTTGACATGTATTTTTTTTTTCATTTTCATCATCGATTTTAATTGGGTACTTGAATTTTAAAGCCCTTTTCCTCAAACTGGAGATATCAAAGACGACATTGAGGTTGTGTAGTTTATAACATAACAAAATTAATCTAAACTAAAGTAATAAAATTCAGTTGCCAACCAAGCTCCTGTATAAACTCTAAAAGAATCCAGGAAAAATAATAATTACTTTTTTACTTTAAGATCATTAGTGCTTTTTTTAATAGAACACATTGGTTTACAACAGAGCAGGATTTAATGATACTTCTTAAGTTGTTAGTCATCTAATGTAACCATTTTCAAATCATATGGTTTTGTTCTAATGTCTAACACATCTGATTGGCTAGGTACTCTCTCCATTACTATCTGGGAATTCCATTCTAACCTTACATCGCCCAATTATGATTGCTGTAGGGAAATCATTGTAGATATGAAACAAAGGAAGGGACATTTACTGGGATTTGTTCTCATCAATTACAGAGTAAAGAAAACTAGATTAGGACATAACAAAGCTGGATGATTACTCCATTTATAGTTAAGACACCAGCTATGGCTTAATATTGAAGGGAAATTAAACAAATAGTAGAATTAAACTTGTATTAATTTCTTTATTTAGATTGGTCATTAGACTATGAGGAATCAGAATAATTTGTATTAGCTTGTCCGGATGAGTAAATTAGTAAATTCTTAATTAAACCACAAGCCATCACTATTGGGGAGTATTTGGCCAGGTGTTAAAGGCATTGATAGTATGCTAACTAAAATAGTAAAGGAAAATGTAAATTCTTCTTTTAAGATGTTAGATTCCTTAATTTGTTTTAGGATACTACTTAGTGAAAGGCTTGATATAAAGGATTTGAGGCAAATGACACTAAGTAGACCACTAACATGTTAGAAAATGATTGAGCAATGTCCAGAATCACTTTCAGATTTTAGGCTCATAAAGCACTGGTTTTAGCCTTTTTTCTTTTCATTTTCGGCTTGCGTGAAGCATGCTCTTCTTTTAAAAAGTAGACACTGGGTCTTTTTTGTGGATTGTACTTTAGCAGCGTATATTAGATAAATGCATTTCTATTGCATTGAACAATCAAAATAATATTTGTTTGGGGATGAAGCCACTATACGATAGCAGATCAGGGATCAAAATACAAGCTCTTACGACACCTTAGGAATCAGAAAGCTTAGTTTAATGAGGCTAGCGGTAGAATTAATCATCGTACCTATCACTTATTTCAAATGTAAGCTCTTATTACTAAATTAGGGATCAGAAAGCATGTTCAGTCAGACCAGGCTGCATTGGTATTGAATCTTATTTTTTTTTGGGGGGGGGGGTAACGAAAATGATTCTCTCTGAAACCAGTTGAATAACAGAAAGACTTCATCTCCTGGCAACATTAATACAATTTCCACTCTCAAAGCATTTTCAGTTGCTTTTAGACAATTCAACAAATTAAAGATTTACAAATAGCAAAACAAGGTGCACTTGACCAAAGAGTTCTGGCAAATTTGAAATTCTCACCGAAACTATGTGACTGCTTTGGCACATGTAGAAATAGTTGTATTCACGGAGAGTTTCTTCTATTTAAATCCTTTATTGTGAATCAGTGTGCAGTTGCCTGCCTGCACAAGAATACATTTTTCTGATAATATTTAGTTAGTCATTTTTAGTTAATTATTAGTTAGGTTATTTGATAGTTTTTTTGGTCTTTAGCTTATGATTGTAGGTGACTTGGTAATGTTAAGGTTTAACTTAGCAGTAGTTTTAGCTTACATTAACTCAATGTCGTCAACAATATCTCCTGTAATATGCGAATCCTCAATTTTCTTTATTTCTTTGAAATAACTAAAAGCATGCAACAAAATCAGAAACAGAAAACCTTTAGCATCTTGCTAAATACGCGAATGCCCATGGCTTTTGTTTTGTCATTTTTTAAATTTAATTTTTTAAAGAAAAACAATGAATAGATTTTTTCTCTAGTTAGACATATATTATTTCTCCAATCGGCAAATCATCATCTGGACTGAAGTTGTCTTCATTTTGACGGTCAAGGACTCAATTAGTGATGTTGTGTAAGAGTCCAAGTAAATCGGCATTTTATTTTTACTTTTTTCGCCAAAGTTCACCTCAAAAAGTCTGAACAAAGTGGCCTGGTTGCCCGAACAGGGAGTGACGTCCCGCCCACCCATACAGATGTATCTCTATCTAAGTGTACAGCAGTGAAACCTTTCTGACCTTTGTTCAGGCCTTTGTCATTCCCAACAATGCATGGCTTTCTGCCTCGCATTGCTAATGAGCTTGTTGAAATATGTGTTGCAGAGCATTAGTGGAGAGGGGTGCCAGTGGCACAGTAGACTGGTGCCGCTGGACTTGGGGCGTACTGGCCAATGTACCCGGGCCATTAGGTCGCTAAGCATTCCAGGCAGTAGAGGGCGCACCGACTAGCACTCGCATTTTGTAATAAATTTTTTTTAAATAAAAAGAAATTCGCAGAACACAGTGATCTCCTTTCACATTTTTATTTATCATAACTTGAATACCCCCCCCTTACAAATTTCATAATGTGGTTGATTAAGGATACGCATACTTGGTTTAAGGGGCTACATTGCAAACAGTCTCCCTGAAATTATAGCCAAAATCAAGAGGGCGCTCATCATTTGGCACTAAACCAATATGAAGAGCGCCCTCTCTTGAAAGGCCATCTTTCATGGAGACTAATTGAAATGGTTCACCAATATAACCTTAGGATAATTTACATATGACCTTTGTGCATAGCAAATAGATGCAGCACAAAGTTCAAATGTCAATAGTCTGGAGGTTGTATTAGCAGGACACATTTCAACTTGCAATGTAGTCCCTTCCCAAAGGTATCATTTCAAACATTGTGCTAGACCATTTTTTTCTATTTTCTTTGCAGCTCAGCAGCGCACATTTTGAACATTAACCCTTTTAACATCCTTAATTTGCAGCGCATTTGCAGTTCTGTAACCTGGAATGCAATTAATTCGTGCCTTGTAGCAGATGCTTTAAGAAATGGCTTAAAAATCTAAATATCTGGCCGTTTTTAAATTATTTATTGAATTGTTTCATTTGCCTACAGATAAAGGCAACAGAGGCAGCGCAACAAGAAAAGACGCAGTCAGGATTGGAAATGAAATCGCCAGCACAAGCCATCGCAATTTGGAAAAGGTCAGCACAAAGTATGAAATGAAACCTTTGAAACCAGTAGTAACATGCTACCGTAAACAAGTTGGAGTAAATTTTAGGTTTTTTTTCGCAAAAGGTGAAGTCTTTAGCCTTTCATGGAACTTTGTGCAAATAGACAGAACAAATGCAGCGCATAAATAAGTATTGCCATGAAAATATGAACAATTTTGGACGTTTCTGTAAAAAACTAAGATTTTTAAGTCAGGAGCCTTTCACACAACTGTAAATAAGCCAAATAGTACTGCATATGAATATAGTTATGTATTCGACAAATTTGAACTGCACTTTTGCTAGTAGACACAAACTTTAACCCCAGAAAATGGGAGATTAAATGACAATGAATGCATGTTCAGAGCTGTGCTTTGTAGATTTAAAAGACCTTTCGACGCGCTTTTTAAATGATCTAGACATGTACTTGTGGCAAATATTAAAAGCAACATCCAACTTGGTTTATGGTAGCACGTTACGCGTATCCTTAGTCAACCACTCATTCATGGTATGATGGAAGTATGCCAGCTGATATCTTGACTCATGATGGTTTTTTAAAGTTAAACAAAACCAATTTTGCCCAAAACACCAAGGTTCACGCCAATTTTGTGACTGAAAATGTTTCAAACTGCTAAACAAATCTCTGAATTATTTCAGAAAATCCAAAAAGTGATTGAAACTACTTTCTATGAAAGGACTTGAGGATTAAATGTTTAAAATTTAGTGGTCTTTCTCAAGGGAAAAAAGATCTTAGAAATTATCTGAACACAATAAGCGAAAAGTGCTCGTCTTTCTCAAGGCATAAAATGAATTTTGAAAAATCTGATTGAATTTTTCTGTGAAAATTAGAACCCACGCTTTATAGATCATCGCAATGAAAGAATCAATGATATAGACTGGCATACTTGAACCATCCATGTACATCAGTTACATAAGTTTAATTCCTCACCCAAAAAGACTGGTAACTGAGCTAATTGAATTTCGCATTGCAAATTTCCAAAACACATTTTGTGAGCTTTACCGCCATTCAACCCCCAGGGGTTGCATCAAATTGTATTCTCGTGATTGCAGAATTTAGAATATAATTTAGTAATATGCTAATTTGGATAAAAGTCTTTTAGAAGCATTCGTGAAAAGTGCATCAAATGTCATTAAGTTGTTCTTGCGCTTTCAACCACATGCGATTGCTGGATTCGGAATTTGTATGGCCCATTTGCACAGGCTTTTTAGAATTGTTGGCAGCGCGCAGAAATTCTGAATAGTGCCAGACTGATGACCAGGTACCAGTGGTTTTGGGGAGGGTCTAAAGTGAAGCACACATCCAATGAGTGCACACGGCACTCTCTTTTAATTATTCCAGTTTACAATGGATCCAATTAATTTTCAAATAAATAGCATTCCATCGTTTGTGATGAAATATGGAAACTTTCCAAGTTGATGAAAGTATCGTCATTTTCGTTATTGTTTTTTTTTTTGGGGGGGGGGGTTTAAATCAAACCATCCTTATCAAGTTTTCTGGTTTACGAAATTCTGAAAATCTGAAGAAATGTTCCCCCTTTTATTGTTTCAGGTAATTGTCCGGGGCTTGTGCTAAGCCCATCAGCCATGAAGAAAATGGTATCGACAGTTGGTAACATCAGAGGTAGCATGGCTGGACATGAATCTCTCTAAGGGACATCTGGACGTCTGGACTGGAGCCAGTCGCTGCATTCCTGATGGTGGAAGTCCCCTTCGTTGTCTCGGTGTTCCACTCATCGGCTGGGTAGAGGTCGCACGATGGGCATCAAAAAGCCGGCCTCCTCCTATGAATCCACAGAAAAACACAAAACCCCAAATAAGAAGATGTTTAACCTATGGTCCATCACAGTTTATGAGGCATATATCCTGCTTTTTTGCTCTGTTTGGCTAATTTGAGATTTTTATATTGATTATTCCAACTCACCATACAAATCCGTAAGTTTTGTCTGATTCTGCATTACTGAACATGCTGGTACCCAGACGTCTAACACACACATCAGAATGGTTAATGGTAATCAGTGAAAATATGATGGGAATTTGTGTGTTTTCCTTTTTATTTGTGAATTTTTCTTCTTAAAAGTACGTGGGCAAGAGAACCAAGCATGGACGAAACCGAAGAAAAATTATGTACACTGGGCATTCAACTTGGAAATTAATTTGGGCCTGAACATGATAGCAAACATTTCCTTGGAGAAATAACAGTGTTTTTTCCAGGACAGTCTCACAGGATTTCTCTCAGGAAATCCCTTCCAAATTCGAAAAGGCTGGAAAAAAAATCTTCCAGATTCAATGGCATATATAGTTTCGTGACTACAACAGAATGGCATGATTAAAATACTAGTTTGCCATACATTATAAAAAACAAACAGGCCTTAAAAAATGGCAGGAAAAATTCACATACCCCTTGCAATTATTGTTGAAGTCCACTAAGCATTCGTTCTTCATTGAGACCAGATTTCCTGAATGTTGCCAGTTTCCGGACACTGTGGTCTGGACCGTAAATTGCGGTGAGCTTCCCTCGGGTAAAATCACGTCTGGTCCGTGCGAGAGTCAGCGGCCAAAGAACTCATGGTCGTTCAAAGGACGCGCGATGGGTTTCCCTAGCTTGCATGAAGGGGCTATTGAAAATGGTCTGGTATCCTGTACCCTTGCCATATATAATACGCCGTTGTATGATTGGTATTTCTTACTCTTAAAAGTAGCTGATTTAATTTCATTCATTAGTAATGATTTACTAAAACATTTCATTCTTACATTCATTGGTAATACCAAACGAGAGCATTATTATTTTGCATGGATAGGTAAAGCAATATATTATATTTGCGTATAAAAAGAAATATATGATGTATTTGTGTGAATATAATTGATTATAGTTGACAAATAGTATACAATTTTCCACTTAAATATGTTATCAATTTTTGTTTTGTATTTTGATCAATTACAATAAAGGATTTCCTCTACTGATGTAGTCTTAGAAGTTACTGTTTGTTATTTTAATCAATATACAACATTAATATTAAAATTAAGAAATTGAAAGCCAATTTAATGGTCATTCAAGTAAAGGTCAAAGGTTAAAAGGGCGCCCTCAAGCGATTGAAAGACCTTCAAACTGCTTTTCAGGAAACAGGACTTGTGACCAGAAATAGTGCAGAACGCCCTCTTTTGGTGAAAGTTTGCGAAAATTCATTCAAATTTTGAAGAATTTCTGAGAAAGATACACCAACAGAGGGCGCTTTTTATTTCTTTTTAAATCTAGGGAAATCAACAGAGGGCGCTCTTCATAAAGACTTACAAATGTCAAAAACCTTTCACAATTTAAACAATAGAGGGCGCTGCATACAATTACTTTGATTGAAATAGTATGAATTTCTATATATTATCAGTAGAGGGCGCTGTCTACTGAAACACCAAGAATTGTTCGTCAAGTTTCATCATTTTGACAAAAGAGGGCGCTATAATAAATATCTTATTCTAAAGAATTGTTTTCCTATTTTGTCTCTAGAGGGCGCTGTTCATAATTACCATCAAGAAAACAATTGCCGCACCATTTCTTCAATAGAGGGCGCTCTTCAAAACAAGAGAATGATTCTTTACAATATATATTTGAAACAGCGCCCTCTATTGACAGTTTACTAAAGCGGGCGAGATTTTTCTCAAATATCAATAAACAGCGCCCTCTACTGACAAAATTTTGAAACAGTGCTTTCAAACTCAAAGAAATGGAATACAGCGCCCTCTATTGCTTGAGTGGTGAAAGATTACTATTTCTTCAGCAGTCTATATGAAGAGCGACCTCTTGATTTTTTCCGATTTAAATAATAAACAGCGCCCTCTATGGTGGAATTTTTCTCAGAAATGATTCAAAATGAATTTAATGTTTGCAAACTTTCACCATTTCATCAAAAGAGGGCGCTGTGCTGCATTTATGGTCACAGGTCCAGTTTCCCGAATGTAAATTTTAAGGTCTTCCAAACGCTTGAGGGCGCCCTTTTGACCTTTGACCTTTACTCGGATGACCCTTATAATTGTTTTGATTATGAAATTTCAAATTTCATGTTAACAATGTCAAATAGTAACACAAAGGGTACCTGTAAGAATTGTTTTATTGTAATTGATCCAAATACAAAATAATACTGTAACATACATATTTTATAGTGTAAAATTGCATATTTTTTGTCAATTACAATAGATTATGTTCACTAAAATATAATGATTACACGCAAATAGCATTGCTTTACCTTTCCATGCCAACAAATCAACGCTCTCGTTTGGAATTGCCATTTAAATAATGTAAGAATCGAAATGTTTAAGTAAATCATTACTAATGAATGAAATTAAATCAGCTACTTTTAAGGGTAAGAAATACCAATCATACAACGGCGTATTATATAATTTATGTTAAAAAAAAATGCACAATGCAATAGAAACGGTCAAATTCCTGTAAAGGCGACTAATAATGGAAGATCATTAATTGGTATATAGCTGGATGACTGGGTGGCTGGATAGCTGGTTGACTGGGTGGCCGGATAGCTGGGTGGCTGGCTAGCTGAAAAGTTAGATGATTGGCTTGTTGGAAAGCTGGTTGACTGGATAGCTGGTTGACTGGATAGCTGGATGACTGGGTGGCTGGATAGCTGGTTGACTGGGTGGCCGGATAGCTGGGTGGCTGGCTAGCTGAAAAGTTAGATGATTGGCTTGTTGGAAAGCTGGTTGACTGGATAGCTGGTTGACTGGATAGCTGGCTGACTGGATGGCTGGTTGACTGGATAGCTGGTTGACTGGATAGCTGGTTGACTGGATAGCTGGTTGACTGGATAGCTGGTTGACTGGATAGCTGGTTGACTGGATAGCTGGTTGACTGGATAGCTGGTTGACTGGATAGCTGGTTGACTGGATAGCTGGTTGACTGGATAGCTGGTTGACTGGATAGCTGGTTGACTGGATAGCTGGTTGACTGGATAGCTGGTTGACTGGATAGCTGGTTGACTGGATAGCTGGCTGACTGGATGGCTGGACAGCTGGTTGACTGGATAGCTGGCTGACTGGGTGGCTGGACAGCTGGTTGACTGGATAGCTGGCTGACTGGGTGGCTGGACAGCTGGTTGACTGGATGGCCGGATAGCTGGGTGGCTGGCTGGCTGGAAAGTTAGATGATTGGCTTGTTGGAAAACTTGTTGACTGGATAGCTGGTTGACTGGATAGCAGGTTGACTGGATAGCTGGTTGACTGGATAGCTGGTTGACTGGATGGCCGGATAGCTGGGTGGCTGGCTGGCTGGAAAGTTAGATGATTGGCTTGTTGGAAAGCTGGTTGACTGGGTGGCTGGTTGACTGGGTGGCTGGTTGACTGGGTGGCTGGTTGACTGGGTGGCTGGATAGCTGGTTGACTGGATAGCTGGTTGACTGGATAGCTGATCGACTGATTAGCTGGCTGACTGGGTGGGGTGGCATACTCTACGGCAAGCTGTTGGGTGACTGGCAGAGTGAATAGATAGCAGGATGTCTTCCAAGATGATTGGTTGGATGGATAGCAGCATGATTAGATCATGGCTAGCTCCTGACCATGGCTGGCTATAAACAAAAATATAAAAATATAACAAAATATAAAAAAACACAAAGTAAAGATTTTTTCAATAAACAGGAAACAGGAAAACTTTGCATATTAGGCTATATTGCATTTGAACTATATACCTTTCGATTCCACTTGTCTTTAAACTAATTTAAAGCATGTACATAGCATTATCCTTAGATTTATACTTAAAGTATCATGCCCATAAATATGCTCTCGTGTGAAGTTAACATTGGAAAATAGCAATGGTACCTTGGCCTACACATAATCAAAATTAGATGGAGATTCATTTGCTATGAAAGGAGGGAATATTTTGTTTTTGACTGCCATTTTAAAATTGATGTATCATTTCAGCACTGATAGGGAAAATTTCTTGTCACATATTGTAGAGATCAACCTTGAAATTAGTTATTCCTCTTTGAATTTTGTTTTTGCCTGACAATGGATATTTCCATCGTTCTAGCTTTCTTTCTTGATTTTTTCCAAATTAATTTGTTCCGAAGTATTATTTAACAAGTCAGTTTTCCTTTAGGCTTTAATTCATTGAAACGAAATAACTTTGAAAACAATTGTTTAAACAGACTAAAGAGCTGCCTCAACGTTTTTAGTTTGCGAAAACTGAGATCGCTTGTTAACACTGCCTAGTGTAGTGATATGAACAGTTAACTAGAAATTTGGTGCCGAGTTCTATCGCTACAGGCTTTGTCATGTTTGTCAAAAGGCAGACGGTCAAGATTTGTCTGAATAAAGACACCTCTCATTCTATTATCTTATACTGTTCGGGTCTATATTCTAAACAAGAAATATCTATAAAACCTACCGGCTTTGCCGGGTGTCATTCTGGACTCTTCGCGTCAACCATTTTGGGAAAAGGTGACGATTCCTTTCGGAGATGAAAACGTCCATGCGTTATTCGTTGAGTCTGCCATGTTGGTTTACAACTTAGAGCGCCCTCATGCGGATAGCAATAACAATTTTGATCAATTATTTAGCGGCTCAAAAAGTTTCATACACTTATAATATGTACTACCCCCCCCCCCCCCAAAAAAAGGACATTAATTCTAAAATGGCTGAAGGAAGTCCTTCATTAGGCATGTTCAGCCATTTCTGAAATCGATTATAGTGCGTAAGAATGATAAAAATACGCCAAATCAAAATCAAACAAAATAAAAAAGAAAACTCAGATTTTTTAACTATTTTGAAAAATGGCAAAATAGGAAAAGGAATTCCCCCCAAATGATAACTGCATGAGAATGATTGGATAGATAATTGAAAGTCATTCCTCATGTCTAAGATTGTCTTGGATTTGGTAGAGCATAGGCCTACAAGTGATTCCTGGGATAAATTTTGAGCACTTTAGAAAAAACAATCAAATTTTGATCAAATTTTGTGTTTTGGGATTATAATAAAGTTTCTCAACATCGTCCCAGAACTCAATAGATATTGGGCTTCCAGAGCTAAGGGGTTCAAGCATTGTAGTGGATATTCTTTGCATCACACCAAATAATATTTTCAATTGTGGCCCGAGATTTTATGAGAAACCAAATCTACAAACAACCAATCAACACCAAATTGCTCTTATTTCCTTTGTTTCCATTTATTTGCCACTCTGTCTCTCAAAGTTAAACCTGATCAGTCAATTTTTAAATTCATATAAAAAAAGTTCTTTAGAAAGACTTACAATGCATTGCATCTTTGATGTGTACCAATTATGTACACTTACCAAGCAAAATGTGACCTCCAAACCTTGCTATACCACTGCTTTAAGGTGACTCTACATCCAATCGTTAGTGGTGAGGCCGGGCAATTTTTCGTGACCTTAAAATCTTATTTATGAGTGCTTCTTGGGCCCCTTTTTCGCCTCCAAATGGCTTGTCGCTTGACTTTTACGTGAAAAACTGGGACACTGCAAATTGAAACAACATTGTCTCTGCAAACAATCTGTCTCAATGGCTGCGCATTCTAAACATTAAAAGAGGGTTTACCGGGTACTCGTCGTCAGATTTTGTGAGTCAAACTAAAATCCAAATAATTTCGATTTTAAAGTGTTCTTTCGGGGTAGCAACCCCTTCTAATAATTTGATTCGGAATGGGACTACTCTGAAGAAATTAAAGAAATTAGATACACGAACAAGATGAGTTACAATTATTCACAATGGGAAACTGCAATTGAATTACGGTGTCATGATAAGGCCTTAGGGATTTCAGATCAATTCGGATCTTGATAGCATAAGTGGCAGATGGTACTTTTGTTCATTATGTTAGGGCAAAATCGTTTTCTTGTACCTCAACTCGTACAATTGTACACAATCTACACTGTATGCCTTGGGTATCTGGCTGTAGGATTCTCAAAGCAAAGCTCTGGGATCGACAAAAAAAGTCCAAATAAAGGTCAAAGTAAAATCATTTTTCTGAAATGTCAACAAAAATATGATGAAATCTGTCCAGTTGGTAGCAAAATAGCCAAGTTAAGATTGTTCATTACATACAAGTGCTATTTTATCAGTATACACACATATATAGATATATTTTATATAAATATTAAGGCGTTTGCACAACTCTTCACACTCTCCAAGGCCCAAAGATTGAAGTTTCTCATTACAGGTCCCTTAGTATCAACTTAGTGCAGTTCAAGACCTTCACCTTCAAATCTCTGAGAAGCCACCTTAATGCAGACCTCTTTATTCCCATCACCATCCGAAAGCGTTCACCTTTAGGGCCCACATTAAGGCCATTGAATACCATCATCTGAGGGCCCCTGAATGTATTCACCTTAGTAAAGGCTTGTTTCACCTTTAAAAAAAAGGTGTCTCCTTCCAGTCCCTGAACCTTGTCACCTTTGATTAAGGCCTCCTCTATTGAAAACCTCTATTGGCCTCTGGCCACTGACATCACCCTTAAGGCCTCTAAAATCTCATCACCTTCATAGACCTTGTGTCACCTTGAGGCCCCACCCTTGCTGCGTTCACCTACAAAGGCCCTGGTGCCCCTGTCACCTTCACAGTTTTCATGTGCTGCCTGATCAGGCTCCCTGCATGGCTTTTTTTTTTGCTGCTTCGCTATTGCTTGTGTTCGTCAAAGTTAACACTATTCTAAAAAAAAAAAAAGTATCAATTTTGGTATATCAGGCTAAAGTAGCAATTATCAACAATTTTAAACCAAACTCTAGAAAATGTACATGGCCATATAAAAAACCCACACACAGAAAACAATATGATTTACAAAAGAATATAAACATTACTTTTTTGATGAAATTACAAATTGACAATGCTACATAAAAATTAGTAAAACATTTAGAAACAAGAACTAATTTAATCATTATTTGGTCTACATCCAATTTGTGGGTCATTGGTGCTAATCATAAACATGTAAATTAAAGTTAAACAGTCTATTTTAACACTAGTGAGTGCACAAACTTGTTGGTCTTCATAGCTGAGAAACATTTGGCGTTCTTTCGAAATGTAATTTCCTTTGAAGCTAAGGTTCTGTCCTAATAGACTTTTCTCTAGTCTGGTTTAGATGTGAGCTACCCCACTGCAAAAGCTGAGGAAAAGGAAGGAAAAACCTGCTGGGGATTTGGTTCGAGACAGATGGTATGATGCTACGAGTTCTGGGCAGGAACACTTCGTGACCCTAAACTGTAGGAGAGTGTCTTTCGAGTGTCGGGTAGCTGTCTTGGCAAAGTCATTCCTATAGCCCTTTTCACACTACAGGGGAATTCCCAGGGATTTTTTCACCTCACCAACATCCCCCTGCAACCATTCACACTGGACCCATTTGGAAACTCCCCCTAACCCTATTTCCCAGTTGAAATCGTAAAACCCTGGGGTTTTCTCCTTCTACCCTACCCCCGAACAGGGGTAAAAAAAATCCCCGGGGAAAAGCTTAACCCAGGGGATTTCTTCAGTAGTGTGAAAGCCCCTTAGCTCACAACTTGGGACAAACCTGACCCCCCCAAAAAAACCTTACTATCCATACGAGGGGTCATTTCACACCGATACTAACACAATTTCCTCATTCTCTTATTTTTCAGTTCAGTGCCCTTCTCTGATTCAGAGCATTGGAATTAGGTCATTGTGGCATTGCCTGAAGCAACGATATGATCAAATCTGACCACGAATTCCTGGGAAAGCCAAGTCCCCTCCGATGCAGGCTGTACTCCTCAGTTGAGGAGGGCAGATTTGATCAGGCCCGGGCAAATGGACGTTATGCACTCTGGTAATGAAGGCTCCATATGGAATTCTCATCATCACATTCCTATGAGCAGAATCAGCGGATGGACAGAAGTACTAGGTAAACCGAGACTTGCCCAAAAGGGCAGCCCTTTTGGAGTAGCTTGAACAGACCTACTTTAAATAAACATTAAACAACAACACACCCAAAAAAACCGAGTTGACCAGGGCTTGGGAGTTGAGGAAGGATACTCTAGGGGAATTTCAAAACTTAAAGAAAAAGAGATTGAAGACATTCAGCATGATTATTTCACGACACTCGTCAAGAAATGAATCTGGTTCGAGTAACTATTAGGGTGGTTTTATGCAAACGGAAAAACAATTTATGAATTATGTAGCAGGGTGTTGGATGGGAAAGGATGACTTTGGGGTCTTGGAAACCCCTTCTGATTCCACTTACCCTGACAATTCCAACAGGAATACGAACAAGCAAAGTGCTCCTAAGTTTTTGCAGTAACATGAGACCAAGAAAAAAACGAAAACAGGTAATATATTCCTTGATCCCTCCCTCACATTCATCCCCATTTTACTCTGTTTGCATCCTCATTAAGGCATGCAAACAGCGCCCTCGTGAGGCCTAAAAAATGCGGTTCCCTCTCGCAGTACTGTATAAAAAGAAGTACCCCTCACCACACTGTTGGAAGACGTTTATCAAAAGGCGAGAAATCACAAAAAAACAACGCTGCGCACCAAATCCAGTGCAAGGCATAAGTCCTGGCTTTGTGCACGATATATACACCACATAAAAAAAAAAAAAAAAAAAAAATTGACACATCACTGGGATTCTGGTCCCTTCTCTACCCCACTGATCATCATTTCTACATCGGTGGATCGATGGAGACTTTGACCAATCACAAAAAGACGTGCTGTCATTAAATGCCGCAAGATTGACCTTGACGAAGCGATGTATGTCAATCCCCCCCCCCACACAAAAAAAGCCCCCAAAACAACGCGCATTTTGGCAAAAAAAATCAGCGTCTTTCGCATATCAGAGGTTAGCTTGCTGAATTGTAAAACTAATCCCATCGAATGCAGTTCCTTCATTTGACAGCATTCCCGGTGCATCTTTTGTGCTGCAGACATTAAGCGCGGTGAAATGATCTTCTGAAAAAGATGCATTCTAAAAACATGTACTTTGAATCGCAGACTCGGTCAAAGTAAGAATTTTGCTCGGACAGCATACACTAGGCCACAGCTGCTTGCGGATAATGGTCTAGTTGTGTGACTGAAGCGGAGGAGGATGCCTTGACTACGTCTTTGGACTCGGCTGTCTGGGACTGGCTGCTCTGCATCATAAATCTGCTCTCTTCTCATCTGCATTCACCTTCTGGTACTTCTTCCTCTTGAAAAAGCCACACTAAAGTAGAGAGAGCGAGAGAGAGAGAGAGAGAGAGAGAGAGAGAGAGAGAGAGAGGGCGGGAGAGAGGGAGAGAGAGAGAGCTCGGTTATCAAACAATAAAGGCTTTGTAATGCTGGACTCAATTAAATAGGTAAAGGTTTGCTGTCATGGAAATTATACCGATAACTGATTTTTGAGGAAGGTCCTGCAAGGATCAAAATATCTTTGGTCAATTTCATGAAACTCATGACCAATCAGAGGAGGATGAGCAATGCACAGAAACCGAACGACTCATCACAACTAACGACGGGTTATCAATCGAAAGTTGAGGCAAAATGTAAGGGGATGTGAAATCCACCACCAGGTCAGATCAGATTATTAACTCCTTGCTGGTGGGACAGACGTACATGTATCCCCATACTGTGGTTTGGGCACTGACCAGGCAACCTGTCTTTATCTTCCATCTTAAACTGTTTCTCACATCTGTTATCTTTTCTCTTTGTTTTAGCGGTTTTAATTTCAATGCATCTTTGATCATTTGTATGTAAAGGGCGCAGTATAAATGTTTAAATCATAATTATTAATTTTTTATCAAAAAGGGTGCAGCATTGCCTCACTAGAAGGAACTTTCTCAAGAGAAGACGGCGGACAATTCTGTCCTTAATAAAGGTCGTCATGACTGACGGCTTGAGCCAGACAAATTGCACAAGGCCATGTAACAGTCTTAGTGGAGGGGTATGAGGAGCAAAGAGTTTAATTCAATGAGGGTTTGCCCTGCTCGACGTAAAATGCACTGAATGCCTAGCGCTTTGCCCGATGCCTGATCAACAAATTTCAGGCAGCTCGGGCAGTATTCAAACCCGCGATTCCTACTTTCTAGTACAGATGTCTTCACCATTTGACCACCGAGCTGGTTGAGTTCATGTGGCGGATTTGAATAATGTATACCAGTGGGTACCACGTTGCATCATAGATATTACACGATGTTTGTGTTAAGGAGAATGTAATTCAATGAGGGTTTGCCCTGCTTGACGTGATAAACACCGAGTGCTCAGTGCTTTGCATCATAGATATTACATGATGTTAGTGTTAAGGAGAATGTAATTCAAAGAGGGTTTGCCCTGCTTGACGTGATAAACACCGAGTGCTCAGTGCTTTGCATCATAGATATTACACGATGTTTGTGTTAAGGAGAATGTAATTCAATGAGGGTTTGCCCTGCTTGACGTGATAAACACCGAGTGCTCAGTGCTTTGCATCATAGATATTACATGATGTTAGTGTTAAGGAGAATGTAATTCAAAGAGGGTTTGCCCTGCTTGACGTGATAAACACCGAGTGCTCAGTGATTTGCATCATAGATATTACACGATGTTTGTGTTAAGGAGAATGTAATTCAACGAGGGTTTGCCCTGCTTGACGTGATAAACACCGAGTGCTCAGTGATTTGCATCATAGATATTACACGATGTTTGTGTTAAGGAGAATGTAATTCAATGAGGGTTTGCCCTGCTTGACGTGATAAACACTGAGTGCTCAGTGCTTTGCATCATAGATATTACACGATGTTTGTGTTAAGGAGAATGTAATTCAATGAGGGTTTGCCCTGCTTGACGTGATAAACACCGAGTGCTCAGTGCTTTGCATCATAGATATTACACGATGTTTGTGTTAAGGAGAATGTAATTCAATGAGGGTTTGCCCTGCTCAATGTGATAAACACCGAGTGCTCAGTGCTTTGCATCATAGATATTACACGATGTTTGTGTTAAGGAGAATGTAATTCAATGAGGGTTTGCCCTGCTCAATGTGATAAACACTGAGTGCTCAGTGCTTTGCATCATAGATATAACACGATGTTTGTGTTAAGGAGAATGTAATTCAATGAGGGTTTGCCCTGCTTGACGTGATAAACACTGAGTGCTCAGTGCTTTGCATCATAGATATAACACGATGTTTGTGTTAAGGAGAATGTAATTCAATGAGGGTTTGCCTTGCCCGAGCTACCTGAATCTTTTTTTTTTATCAGGCATTGGGCAAAGCACTGGGCTGTCAGTGCTTGTGCAGGGCAAACCCTCATTGAATGACCTTCTCAGCAAAGAGTTTATCGGGTAAACCATTGAATGGGATGGGCTTTCTCAGTAACACCAGGTATGCAACTCTTGAACTGTAAAAAAAGAGGAAAATGTCCGAATGAAACTGCGAGCGCGAAGCACAAAGCCCTTACGGTGTGTGGTTTGGGGCCCGCTTAAGGGCCCGGGAAAATTTTGGATTCTAGATGCTCTGTGGTGCATTCTGAGCAGTTTGTGACCACTTATGACTTTAAGCTGAGTGACAGATTTTAACCTTTTTCAAGGCATACACCTAGAATTTTTTTTTTTTTTTTTTTTTTTTTTACACAAAATGAAAAGTAAACATCAAAGTTTTTAACCTGATCTCAGCATGTGTTTTAAATAATAGTTAGGGGAGAAGAAATATCCAAATACATTTTTTTATATAAATTTTTTATTTTATTTTTTTTTTATTATTATTATTTTTTTATTATTATTATTATTTTTTTTTATTTTTTTTTACGGCCGAATAAAAAACCAGCGGAAATCCGCGGATACGCGGAAAAGTTGCATGCCTGTAACACTCACCTTCCATAGCAACAAGACGACAAGGAACAGAAGCAGTAAGCCCCCAATGACAGCCAGGATGATAACCCAGATGGGAACTTGCTTGACCACAGGTTCTTCTGGACTGGCCACTGTCACAATCTACGGAAACGAAATCACAAAGTTGTAAAAGGTATATAAAACAGGAAAAACTGACAGAGCTTTTGACCGATTTTTAAAAATTTAAAGAAAAAGTAATCAAAACATATAACCAATAGAGCAAATCAGCGTTTGAATGGAAGACAGAGGGAAGATGAATCTCACCTCCTTTGTGACTTGAGGTAGCTCTGGCACCTCTATGAATTGGTATGGGATGCTTATGACCTTGGCAAACCCTGTGGAGGAGATGACCACTCTGTCATAGGTCGTCGTCTGAAAGTAAAAAACAACAACAACAACCAAATCCAGTTCAGATATTGCGCTCAGAATAAAGATTGCCTCAATTCAAGAGCCCCCAAAATAGAACTTACAGCAAAGATTTGATATTTGAAGCTTGAAGTTTGCAGAAAGTTTGCGGTGACACCATCAAAAATTAGTATGGCTCTCAAAATAGCAGGTACCTCGATGTTTCCGGCAGAGCACATACTGTCCGGAATGTTGAGTTACCGGCTCTTTTCAGAGCCATACCCTTTCTTTGAAATAGATTATCACAGTAAAAATTTCTGCCGTTGACAAGCTTGTTAGGTGGGGGGGGGGGGTGGAGAGGGACACGATCGTGGCCCAACTGACCTTGAACAGAGGGTTTCTCAGCCAGAGGCGAGACCAGAACTTGACCACTTCGCTGGCGCCGCTGGGTAGTCGCTCAATAGCACAGCGGACGGCGAGGCAGTTGTCCCCGCTGCAGTCCACCACAGCCGACTGCTGGCGGGCCGGGTCTGCCTGCCGTTGCTGCCGCAGCAAGGTCGCTGCCCGGTTGCTGTCCAGCGTCACATTCCCCGCCTCGCTGCTCTCATCAATCTGTCGCAAATGTGACCGGAAACTTTCTCTTAACGGGAGAGCTCTTAAACGTTTGAAACAGGCGGCTGGATTAGGAAGGCCGGGCTCCAACCCATACTCACAGCTAATGCTAAGAGATTCACGACCATCTGAACTGTCTGCACCAAAGTTGTAAACAGAATTATTGATGGGGCCTGAGAAGGCTTTGGCAGATGTCCCTGGAGTTAGTAGTGGTTGTATTTGGTCTGGCAATGTGACCAAAGTTTTTAAGCCTGTCCTTTAGTACTGCATTGGTGAGAGTTGCTGTGTCCCAAATCTTACGCCCAGACAGAAACAGAAAGCGGTCGATATGATCTCACCCTACCAGCTTTCCTCTTTTTTCCTTTGTTTCTCATCCGTGTCATATCCACTCTCTTCCCCCTTCCTTCGTGTACATGTATCTGTTTTGTCCTTGTCACTCTGCCTTTGAGAAAGGTCCTGCTAGAATCGAAACGTCAGGCCCACTAAATCGCAAGATGACGATCGACGCACAGAACTCAAATGGCCTATCACAACTGGCAATGGGTTATCCATCATAATGTCGAGTTGCGATGCATCGCAAGGCTTTGCGGAATAATTCCAGACCGGGTCAGCTGCATCCATCAGAGCTTGAAAAGAACTCACCGTGAGATTTAGTGGGTTAACGCGTCCAATGACACGGCACTGGCAACCGGGACTGGGCTCCATACTGGTTAAGTAGAGGAGAAAGTCGGCATTGTCATCGAACATCGGCCAGGACACATCAAAGGTGACCATACTGGCGTCGCTCGGACCCACGTTGCTGATCTGAGGAGCATCAAGCAGTCAATGAATCGGTTAATACGTTGTCAGTTGTCTGCGCTAGACAGCAGGAGTCGTAGGTTTGAATTTGCCAGAGCTGCCTGGATTTTTTTTCTGGCAGGCAATCGCACAAAAGCACTGAGCATTCAGAATTAACAGTAAGGCAAACCATCGAAGAATGAAGAAATGAAACATTCAAGCAATCAAGCAATTAAGAATCGAAATGTCAGGCCCTCTAATTGCATTTTGGATGAATTTTGAAAAACAATTTGCATGTTACTATATTCAACTTGCGAAACCACAAGTCGGGATTTAAACCTAGTAAAAACTTCACAAAGACAAGGAGGCCGTGCGAGACGACTCAAAAAAGACGCACCTCGTACACATGGATGACCAGGGGACCTGCCTCCGTATCCTTGGTAACGGGAGTAGTCTCCTCCTCCTCCTCATCCTTGGGATAGGCCACCTGGGCTGGTATGGATCGTCTAGGAGACGACAGATACAGGATGGATATTATACATGAAGAAAAAATGACCTCAGTATGATTTGTTTACGGAGACTTGGACATCAAAACGGACTTGAGTTTGGTTTTGGGGGTAAACTGGCCATATTTGGGTACATTGTTTGAGGAGTGGGGCTAATATAAATATGTGGGAATATTTGGGTAAATTTGTGTTATTTTGGTATTATACAAATTTGGGTCATAGGGGGGAATATTTGGGTTAATTTGGGTATTTTGGGGGTTCTTCTATTTATCCCTTTCTTTTAGCCCTTGTCTTGAGTGGCCTTTTGAGGCCTTGAGGTGTGCGACTCTCATACTATGTGTGAATGTGTCTGAATTTCTGGTTAAACATTGGTATAGTTGAGAATATTCTGGAAAGGTTGAGCATAATCGTGTAAATCAGGGAGGAATTTCATGATTTTTTTGGGCACATTTGAGTAAAGTTGTGTACATCTAGGCATGGTTGGATGATATTTTTGGGTGCCTCTACCTCAAGTAGTTTGGGTTGAGTCGAAGACCACTTACCCCAGCAATGCAATGTTCACCTTGGCTTTGAAACCAATAGTCACGTTCAAATAATTGTCCATCATACTCCTGGCAGATGCTTCTGGATTTTCACTGTTAGAGAAACGAAACAAAAACAAAACGAAGAAAAAGAGGAGAAAAGAGGCCGATTTAAAGGTTTTCAGAAGAAAAAAAATCGTCTTCAAGAAATGCAGATGGCAATAAAGTGGGATAGAGGAAGGATGTCCAATATAACCTTTGACCCCTGCTATTGAGTCAGAGGTCAATGTTCAATCTAGATACAGCAGTACATTACCACTGGTCTGCTACATGTTTTCCTTTCTTTTTTTAACTTGCATTTTTTAAGGTGATATACAAAAATGTTGCAAACTGCTTACTGACTAAAATTACCAAAATGCAAATCTTAAAATTTAGTGGGCCTAACGTTTTGATCCTAGCAGGACCTTTCTCAAAGCATTTTTTTTCTCAAAGCATTTTTTTAATTACAATACAACAGACTGCAAATAAACTGTACAAAAGGACAACTAGGTACGTGCACTAAAATGAACTGACCAAAATTCATTGATAAATCTGATGTCATATAAATCAATAAAAAATCTGACGGTGAACTTTTTTGACCAATTCTGAAGAAAAAAATGGCATCAAGACCATGACAGAAGTGAGACTTGAACCCGAGTCCTCTGGTTTTGTATCTGACTGGCGCCCCCACCCCGGCTAAGATTAGTTGACTAATTGGGAAGGCAGCCACCTAACGGCTGCATAGCTCCGGCACGCAAAACCAGAGGTCTCGGGTTCATGTCCCGGTCAAGTCAACGTTTTCTTTGCCATTTTTTTTTCTCAAAAATTGATAATAATGAGTGACTGGCTGCTTACCTCATTGTGGACAATGTGAACTGGATGGACGGTTTTTCAGTGGGCAGGAGATAAGGGGAGAACTTCAGACCAAAGTCAACCTGAAGAATTGGATATCAAAATGATTCAAAATGATTAATACATTGCTGCCAACCTATCCTAGAGGAAATTAGGGATATTTCTGTCACAGAGCAAACTACACACATGTAGGAATACATGTATATTTCTAAGCCAAAAATTGGAATCTGATGTCAAGAGCTTGTAAAAAGTGATACATTTTTACCCCCAAAAAGAGAGGAATGATTCCTCCAAAATAGAAATGGTTGACAGTTATGCTAATATCGGTAGACTCAATTGAATTTCAAGGACCCATCTGACGACTGCGCTGTGGCCTTAGGGTGGACGCCGGATAGAAGAAGGAAAAGAGGTCGCCCCAAAACAACATGGCGACGTATGGTGGAGGTTGAACGAAACAGTGCGGGCTGGAGCTCCTGGAGTACGGTGCGCCATGCAGCCTCAGACCGACCCCAGTGAAAGGCTGATGTCCTAGCCTTATGTGCCTCCTGGCACTCACAGATTTTATTTATTTATTTTTTTTTTCAATTGAATTTCATGGATACGATATTGCGGAAACAATTCATACCATTTCCACTTCTTTCCTCAGTCTTACCTGGTATTTAGCCATGAGAGGGTTGCCGATTTCACAGATGAGGGTGTCGACTTCTTTGTCATCGGAGCAAGTCACGGAAAAGTCCTGTAACCCCCAAAAAACACAGGGAAACAGAAAAATTAATAGTTTGTTTATTTCAATCAAATAAAAAAATAAAAAAATTGGGTCCCCCCCCCCCCAAAAAAAACCCACACTAAATTATTATTAAAAAAAAAATGAACTGGGAATTGAACCTGAGACCTCTGATTTTGTGCACCAGTAGTCTTACCATCTGAGCTATCCAGATGGTGGCCTTCCCAAACAGTCCACTAATCTTTTTAAAAAGGACTCGGGTTCAAGTCCCGGTCCAGTCAAAGTATTCCTCTCCATTTAACAAAATTGTTGTCAACCTCCCAAAGTAACCAACAACCAAATCATTAAGTTGGTCATTCTGCCTTTGAGAAAGGTCCTCCTATGATCCAAACGCCAGGCCCTCCTTATTTTTGAGTTTTTAAGTTCAATGCGATGATTACTTCCTCACACACACTCGAGGAGGTTGATTTCAGAGTGAACTTCACCATACTGATATAGGAAGGTACTATATAAGGCCTGACATTTCGATCCCAGCAGGACCTTTCTCAAACCCTTTGAAAAAGGTCCTGCTAGGATTGAAACGTCACACCCTCCTAATTTTTTATGCCTGCATTTTTAGTCAGTAAGCAGTTTGCAGCCATTTTTACATATTACTCTAGGTTGAATAGCGATGTACACTGGAGGACTGCAAATAAGGACGTAAGGTTTGCAGTGACACTATGAAGGATGTTCTCAACCAGACTAAGCTCTTGACTAAGTGACTAGAATGACTAGAGAAATCTACACATGTTCAATCCCAGATAAGACTTAAGGCTTTGCATGGTGGGTGAATCAATATAGGAAGGTTTGCGGTGACACCGTGTATAAGGTCCCTTAAAGAAGAGGTGTGGTTCTGAAAAGAACCTGAGTGGTAACTCCACGTTTCCACCAGTATGCTCTGGCCGTCATCAGGAGAATGTCGAGTTACCACTCAGGTTCTTTTAAGAACCACATCTCTTCTCTAAGAGACCTTATACATGGTGTCACCGCAAACCTTCCTACATTGATTCACCCACCATGCAAAGCCTTAAGTCTTATTTCTTCACCATGCTGGCATCTTATGAAGCATTTGGGTAAGCACTGATTGCTGCTCCACCTCCTGCGTGTCACGGCATCACTCTCAACTTACCAAGTGCTTCCGAACCACTCGGACAAACTGAAGCCCTGGAGGTACGACGGCCTTGAAGACGGCCTGGAAGGCATCTTGGCCGTTGTTCAAGACGACCACATTCAGGATGAAAGAGTCACTGCTCCCAATGATCAGGCTCTCCACAGACCTACATATAGAATAAATACACACAACAAGATTGTCACATAGAAATGAAGGGGTTGTTCATCGCGGTGGTGCAGATAAGTGGAAAGGATGATCAAAGTCACGCGATGTGTCGTTGCTGGTGGCGACGTTTCGGTTGCTATCTGCGAACCTTCATCAGGCAACTGAAGAATGCGGACATGTTTATGTCCGCTTCGCCGGTTCCTGTGTACCGGTTTTGCGGACGTCGTAGTGATTGTCACATTTCTTCATTCGCTCCTTTTTCACATTTCATTGCCCATGACTGCCACACAATCATGTGCTATTTTTGTGGACCAAAAAATGGCAAAGAAAACTCCTGACTGGATCAGGTTCCCGGGGGTGTGATCCTTGGAGATGTACGGAAGTTAATGGACGAATGCTTCTGACTGGCGCCCCCACCCCGGCAACGACTATTTGGGAGGCCACCATCTAAGGGCTGGGTAGCTCAGATGGGAAGAGCGCTGGTACGCAAAACCAGGTCTCGAGTTCAAAACATGGTCCATTTAAAGGTTTATTAGCCACTTCTTTCTGTTCAAAAAGTTCCCTGTCAGTTTTCCCCTTTATTATAAATCAATACAGATTAATAGTGTCTCCTGATGACCAGCAGAGTACACACTGCTTGAAACGTTGAGTCACCGGCTCTTTTCAGAGCCACACTCAAAAGAGATGATACACATGGTGTCACCGCAAACCCATTAATAATAATTGTTTCCACCGCGCAAACCTTCAAGTCTTTTCTAGATTAATAGGAGTGAAAGAAATCTAGTAACGCCATCATGTTCCCATCCCTAGAGCTGGAACCCCAGCAAAAAATTATACAATTTTCCATTGATTATTCTACTCTTTTCCTAAAAAATGTGGGACAACTTTTGCATGCCTTGTTGCTCTTTTGCAGTTGAACTCTCAACTTCTCCTTGCTAAAAACTTACGGAGTTGCTCTCAACTGTAGGTCTGGAATGCAGATGTTGTTCTCACAGTTGTTCTTGATGTAAACCTGGCATTTAAAGATTGAAAACAAATCAAGACGATACTGCAGTAATACCTCTGGAGTGGATTTCACAAGGCCTTACGATGCATCGCATCTCGACTTACGACTGATGACCCATCGTAAGTTGTGATAGACCGTATGGTTTCTGTGCATCTCTCATTGTCTTGCGATGGATCGTAAGTTACGATGGCTTTGGTGAAATCGACGGCTGGTCGCTAAGCAGAGGCAGGAGAGTGAGGTCAAAGGTCAATTTGAGTTGACTTAACCACTTAGCACCTCTCCAGAGGGCCCATTGTGCATAGTCAATGGAGCATTAGCGCGACTGTGTGTGTGTACAGTGTGTCCGAGTAGCCCAATTGACTGCAGGCTAGCCTGCACTCCAGGCAAACAAAAAACTTCAAGGTGGTCGGCCCCAACCGAGCGTACAATTTGCGGTGAAGATAGTGGGTGGAATTCCACTGTCTGTCCAATGACCGTTGGGCTGTGGGATATGCCAGCACACCGTCTCTTGCTGCTGCACACTATCCCTTGATCATTCACAGTAAAAGTCCGACAATGGCATAGCTGTGGCCGCTAATCTAGCAATTCATGTGGTTGTCAAAAACAGGTCTTCGACATGCTTTGTGGTAGGCTTAGAAGAGTCTTTGTTTGAAACAAAAGTGGCGCCCGGATTCGGAGCAATCGCAACATCAGCGGCACTCCGAGTTCGGAGGTCCTGCAGGCACGACGTGGCCAAGCGAAATGATCCGTCAGTCTCACCTGCTGGGAGGTGACCGAAGACTTCTGGGGACTCAGATAGAGCTCCAGCTCATAGGGCTGATAGTCAGACGCCTCCTTGTCCAAGCCGTACTCGATGGTGACCGAGATGGGACGCAGCTTCTCCCTGATGCCCGGCTGGAGACGGTAACATCGGGGCAGACGGAGAGAATGTGAGGACATACACAATCATTGAAGACACGGGTAAGGACGAGACGGCTCTTCAGACAACCATCACTGCCTATGCTTGGTCTATCTGAGACCAAAAGCCATGGAGCCATACTACTTCAGGCAATGATGGTTTTCAATTCCATTGCCGTGATAGGCTTTGAAAATAGTGACTTGATCAGAAACATTTTGAAGAAAAAAAGAAGAAACTTTTCTGAAGACTTTGAATAATGGGGCTGTAAATTGCTTGTTGTTAAGAGATTTCAGTTGAATTTCAAACCAGAAGAAAGCCCTTGTTCTACTGAATAAAAAACATACATACATTTTTGTTGTAAAAGAACCGGAGGGTTTCACTCAACGTTTCGGAGAGTGCACTTTAGGAGGAAGAATGCCGGTGTGGTGTTGGGGTTGGGCTCAAGAAACCACAAGCAGGATTGTGGCAGTCTGAAAGCTCATTGAAGCGTAACCTAGGCAGAGGTTACGCTTCCAGACCACCACAATCCTGTCTGTGGGAAGATGAACAAAGCACACTGTCCAAAACATCAAGTGAAACCCTCTGGTTCGTTTTAGAACCGCACTCAATCACAAAAGAGATTCTCGTAAATGGTGTCCCCGCAAACCTTCTCTTCATCAAATCATCGATGGAATGTTATTTTGCCGCGGTGAGAACATTAGTCTGGTGCCCGGACTCCTACCTTGACGTAGGCCTGAGTGACCTTGCACCACTCCTCGTCCCGCGTCAATGTCATGGTGATCATGTCGCGGTTGCCACCGGCCGCCGAACCACTGGCGAACAGCGCCCTCGGTCGCACCATTTGCAGAGTGTCCAGTGACAGCATGTACTGGATCGCTGCATGGCGGTAAAGGGACAGCCAGATTGAGATCAAGAGAAAAGAAAAAATGATCATAGGATCGTTTCCTGGAGTTTTAAGATCCTGAGGTAGCAACTGATAACTCGCTTAATAAATGTGTCCAGGTACGGGATAATGAGGATTCTTGTCCGATTTTGAGTTTTTTACATTTTTCCACAAACTGCAAAGAATACCTCATTAGGTTTCCCAAAAAAATTCCATACATTGCCGCAATCCAAAGTTATCATTAAGCGAGAAATACGAAAAAGCAATGTGCAGTCATGGAAACCAATTTTCAAGGAAAAATTGCTCTAAAGTTCGAGGTCATTTTTCTTTTTGTATGGCTGGGAAATCTGATTTCACTTTTCCTTTGGAAAATTATTTGTCAGTTTGTTCAGCTCACCACTTCCTCCAGACATGGACTTTCATACATAACCACACCTAGAAGCCAACGAATGTCTTTTTCGGGGCAGCAAAACCTAAAACATAAATTGGATGGCCTAAAAAAAAAATGGATGGAAAAATAGACAAAGTGTGACGAAGGCAGCTTGCTAGAACACCCGAAAGGCAGCACAAGCGAATAGATTCAAAAGAATGGACTGTTTCGATTCCGTGAGAAAAACTTACGAGTAGAAGCTGGGATGTGCTTCCCTGTATATGTAAAACAGGAGGTTATTTCAAAACTGCAAAAGAAAGAGAAAGAAAGAGAGAAGTGAAAGAGATATCAGGATAAGAGACTTCAAAACTTTTTTGTGTCAATGTCAAGAATTTGTTTTAAAAAAAACACACACGAAAGGAAAACTGAATGAAGTCATTGATGGCTGGGATGGTGACAGGATCCGAAAGCCTATTTTTGCCTATGAGGAAATCTTTCGATTCGGTTTCGACCTCGTTCCGAGATGAGGGGGAAAGTTGGACTGCTTTGCGAGAGCCGCAGAGCTCGTGGGGGCATTACCTCGCAGCCTTGGATCCGTCGGGGAGAGTGAACGTCTTGTTCTCCAGGTTGATCCCCTCAGGGTAGACGGACAGCAACGCTTTCATGGAAATCACCGGCCGTGCCCTGAGATAGAGAGGAGACATTAAGGAAACCCGATAGCAACACGAACGGGACAAATCTAAAACGTGATTCATCAAAACCGCAGTGAGAATGCCTGACACGCCATCTGTCTACAATGGATTCAAAACCTGGGACTTCTGATAAGAACAGGATTGCCAAAAACAGAAGAACAAAAAAATACTCCTTTCGTCATCACAAAGTGTGGCATTTTTAGTTCCTTGAAGGAATGTTCAGATTTTTTTTTTTTTTTATTCACCATACTTTGATGGAAATAGTAGGTATTCTAATTTAATTTATTAAATACCTTTCAAAGACTCCTTGATCACCTTAATCAACAAGCATAAAACAACATTTGTGTTGTATTTTATCAAGATATTCTTTATTTCTATATAGGCCTTTGTTTATCCTTTTCCCTTTTTCCTCAAGCTTTAAAAGAACACAGTGGCTGTTGTTACCGCAGTCGTCCGTATGGTTCCCTGACTTCACAGTATTTGTCAGGATGTTTAGCTCTTGGAACCAGACTAATAGACTGGTTCAACCAGCCTGCAATGCTGACGAAATACAATCAAGTCAGGGAACCACACGGACGACTGCCGTAACAACAGCCACTGTGTTAAAAGAAATTCCCAAGAATTGATTTTTCCTCACTGCATTTTTTTTTCTTATTTTTTCATTTCTATGAAACAAAATTTATTTTTGAATTCAGACCAAAGTGGCACATTGCTATTGGACTTTTCACAATCCTGACAATTTTTATTTGTTACCCTGAAAACTTCCTTCAATTTTGACATCATTAAGACCACTGTCTCAAATAAACATGATTCTTTGGATCACAATTTCAATAACGATTCAAACCCCACTTTGTGTGTGTGTGTGGACACAATAAAGGCGATTATTAGTGGGATTTGAATCGCGATTCGGACTCCACTATTAGTGAGACTTTTCCCATATAATCTCGATGCGATGCGATGTGTGTGGGAATGATTTGCTGAATCATATAATATTAATTATATTCCACAATGCACTGGTTGCGCTCTGACTGACAGTGCCGTGCTTGTTATAATTATGTCTCCCTGCATGGACCTCCCTCAAGGACACACCCACCATTTGACCACAACTGCTAACCGCAATCAGCTCATTTGTGAACATGAGCCAAAAAAAAAAAAACCCTGTTTTTTTAATCGCGATTTAAATTGCCATTATTTGGACAGTTGCAACAGCCCTATTGTAAATGTACTTTCATGGGACTCACCTTACAAGGACTGCAGTGTTTGAGTTCTGGGCCCCGATGAGTAAATCTGTGGGCAAAACAGAAATAAAAAAGTGTCAGGAATGCGTCAAGATAAAGAACCTAAGAAGCAGATGCATTATGTCGTCCCACA
Organism: Luidia sarsii; assembly: GCA_949987565.1. Classification (NCBI taxonomy): domain Eukaryota; kingdom Metazoa; phylum Echinodermata; class Asteroidea; order Paxillosida; family Luidiidae; genus Luidia; species Luidia sarsii. The sequence goes on from OX465109.1 coordinate 1,999,518, forward strand.
CTGTGATAAGACAATTAGTTAATCAATATTCATGGCGGGGTGCCTGTCCGTCATTTGCATTTGATGGACACTAATTGGCCTTTCGTTAATTACCTGGGTAATTGTTTTTGTCCATGTCCAGCCCTCCTGATAACGAGTAGCCAAAGGTAGACACAGCGTCCAGGTTGAAATCAGTTGGTCTCAGGGTCTGGTGAGAAACAGGAGGGCAAACCAAAGTGTCGACAGACAAAACAAAATCAATCCAAATTTGAGATACAAAAGGTCCTGCTTGGCTGGAAATGCAAGGACCTCTTGGAATGTTGATTTGCATTTTGAGTTAGTGGACAGTGTGCGGTGACATCGTGGAACACATCTCTTTTGAGAAGGAGTGTGTGGCTCTGAAAAGAGCCGGTAACTCAATGTGTCCGGCAGTGTGTACGGTACTCTGCCAATCGTCAGGAGAGTACATTTTGAGTCAGGAAGCAGTTTGCGACATATTCACACTGCTGTATCACTAAAAAAAGGTTTTGAAGATAACCAAAATATATGTCCCCGATGTGACATTACTCTGATCTTAAAAGGACCCTGATTCTCATAGAATTTCTTCAGAATTTGTTTTCTTAAAAAATGGAACCAGCAAAAAAGAACAGAAGTAGAAACAAGAACATTGAACAAAAAACAAGAACATGGCAGGAATTTAAAAAATAGATAGGAGAAGGACTTCAACTTGGAAGAAAGATAAAAAAAAACTGTCAGTTTCTCTGAGACAAACCTGTGAGCTTCGGAGACGCAATCCGTCTGATGACCCGAGGTAGATATATACAACCCCGGATTGGCCCTGTCCCTGGTATGGGGCTCCGACTGCAATGTCTGTAGGACACAGGAATCAAAAGGAACAAACACAGAAAAATCTAATCAATTCAACGAGGGTTTTGCCCTACTCGACGACGTAATAAGCAACGAGTGCTCAGTGCTTTGCCCTAATGCCTGCTGAAAAATAAAATATGGGCAGCTCGGGCTGGATTCGAACAGCGCGACTCCTACTTTCTCGTGAGGGTCTTGACCACTTGACCACCGAGCTGGTCGAGGTCGTGTGGTGGATTTGAATCTGTATAGCGGCGGGTACCGCATTGCAATCATAGATATATGATTTTTGCATCGTGGAAAATGGAATCCAATGAGGGTTGTAATAAGCACTGTGTGCTCAGTGCTTTGCCAGATTGCCCGTTGAAAAAAATACAGGCAGCTCGGGTGGGATTTGAACCCACGACTCCTGCTTTCTAGTGCAGACGTCTTAATCACAATTCTGATCAAACCAAGTTCTGTGGGTGAATTCTCAAAGGATATCCGAGCTTCATAAGGACCATTTGGAGTCAGGATATAATTATTGTCAAACAGGCAAGGAGAAAACTTGTAATGATTTGTTAATTTCATGCAATTTGTTCATTTCTGTAAAATTTTTCAAAGTGTTTTATTCTGACTTCCACAACAATACCCCCAAAATGTCCATGAAATTAAATAATGATTAATCAAATATTCTACTTTTGATAGAATTACAATTCAAATTAAAAAAGAGACCAACTTGTAATCTTGTCAATATTTATTTTTTACTTCCTCTGAGAAAAGTCCTACAAGGATTGTACAGTCAGGCTCGTAAAGTATTCCCAAGATTTGACAAATGCTGGATTATTTCTCTGAAATTGTACTGTTATATAATTATACTGTTATTTTTTACATCAAAAATAAACACTAGACAAATTGGTTTGAAGAAAACCAGTCCGTTTACCACAATAACATGTAAGAGAGAGATAAATGGTAAAACATGCATTTTTTTTTTTTTTTTTTTTTTTACCATTGAATCCATCCTGATTGACATCTCCTAGCGACGCAATGGAGGAGCCGAACCTTGACCTGAGCGTCTCCCCAATAATAGTACTCGCTTCTGAAAAGGAATGCTGGAAAGGCAAATCCAATAAAATGGTGAAAAGAAAAAAATTGCAAAAAGGGTTGGGGAGAAGAAGAAAAAAAAAACACCGAGGGACAGAGGAAGAAAAGAGGAATCGATGGCGTTTGCAAGGCTCGGGCCAGTGGTCTGCCTCAGGGTCGGACACTTTTTGTCCTGCCCGTTTGGTGCAGGAGTTGAAAGACATTGACTAGAATCGGCCAAGCGGTCAACCATTGATTTGATTTTTTTTTTTGGACGTGTGGCACGTCGTGTCGTATCAGCCATTGATTGCACAGAGAGTGACCTCGTACGGACGGACAATAAATGGACAATCCCTTTCTATCCTGGGCAATTTTCGAAGCCATCAAGTCATCAAAAGGCAGCACGCACTCATCAAATTTCTCATCAAAATTAAAAGAAATTCCCAAGAATTGCTTTTTCCTCACTGTATTTTTTTTTCTTATTTTTTCATTTCTATCAAACAAAATTTATTTTTGAATTCAGACCAAAGTGGCACATTGCTATTGGACTTTTCACAATCCTGACCATTTTTATTTGTTACCCTGAAAACTTCCTTCAATTTTGACATCATTAAGACCACTGGCTCGAATAAACGCGATTGTTTGGATCATGATTTCAATGACGATTCAAACCCCACTTTGTGTGAGTGACCTCGTACGGACGGACAATAAATGGACAATCCCTTTCCATCCTGGGCAATTTTCGAAGCCATCAAGTCATCAAAAGGCAGCACGCACTCATCAAATTTCCCTGAGTAATATAAATCTCTGTGATTGATGTGTGGTAACAGGTAATACAGAAGGATGTCCGTTCAGATGAAGTTCACTGGCCACAATGATCCTATCTTCTGTCCAAAAGTGATCGCACGAGGGTGCCTGAGAACATTGGGAAGATTGGAAAACATCGATGTCCACAGATTTCCTTCAAATTTACAGTTTGTAGATGGTCATGATAGAATCCTCATGTTGAAATCTTACAGTCTGGGATGCTGTATGGTACTTCTTGAGAAATCTTTACTCAAAGATCGACAAATAGTCTATTACTCACGAGTAATAAACTATTTCTTACACTGCATTTGTTTGCCTTTTTCTACTTTCTCAGATCACCATTTGAGCTCAAACCTTCGCAGGATTGCTGTATTGGGATGTTTAATGGTTTAACACACAAACTGTGGCAATCTTTTGACCTTTACCAATGTTGTATAGAGCCTTTAAAGACGTGTCTCTGACAATATCATTGATTGTCGAGTGAGGTGAAAACATTTTGAAGATGAGGACTTATAAGATGCGGCATTGTGTTCTGTTTGTCCTGGTTCTCCGAACAGACCTTCGGCATTGGGTAATTTTGTAATTTTTTGGGGTAAAAACGAACAAATAAAAAGCAGATAAAAATACTGATTCACTCTCTGAGTCAACTCATGATTTAATGAGGTCTGCATATCTGAGGGCATTGATGGAATGGAAACAGAATTAAACTGAAAAAAGGTTCATTCTGTGGCAGGATTATCTGGATGGTGCTTTCACTTCCTGTCTTCGGAGAAACACCCCCCCCCCTCTTGAAATGGCTTGCGGCAACGAGACGAGAAAGCCAGGAAACAATCTCTGCCCTAACGCATCGTGAATATTCATGGGGGGGGGTTTTAATAGCGCTCCGGCGGCAGTTGGGAGCATTGTTCGATTCCACCCGGCTCGACGCCGACTATGAACTGCCTACGTGACGTAAGTCGGCAATCAATCTATGGACGTAATTGAGCGACGGTGTCTCCTCGGCCCGGGCCGCATCCTGCGTTAGAAGCCGAGGGTGCAAGAGTCAGCCACCCACGGCAGGCAGTGCACTTACAGGGGCCCTGCCACCAATTTGTAATTGTGGAGAGACCCCTAAGTAATTGCATTGCCGGACATTCAATTGTCCGTGCAAATTCTGGATGGGGCTGGATGGAGAGCTCTTGACCCAACGATAAATTGTCACATTTTTTTAAAGAGGGCCCGATGTTTCCATCCTAGCAGGACCTTTCTCTACCATTGAGAAAGGTCCTGCTCAGAGTAAAATGACAGTCACTCTGTAAAAATGTTTGAGATTTGCGTTTAGGGCGTTTTGAGTCAGTCGGGAGTTTGAATCTTTTTTTTTTATTTGTACCGCCCCCCAAAAAAATACTGAATTCACATTTGATGTGCTGCTTATGAATTACCTTGGACTAGCGGTGATTTTGCTTTCTTTCTTTTATTAAATTAGACAAATTCAAAGCCAAAGCTTGCATCGAATTAACATTTTGCCATCTCCTCAGCTGAAACTATTCAAATGCAAATTGGAAATCAATATTCAGAGGGGGGGGGGTTTAACCAGGCTTTGCATGACCTCTGGCTACCTCATAGAATCACTTCAGCTCTTGAAAGTGGATTTTTTTTTTGAATGGCTAGAAAATCCGATTTCACTTTTCCTGTGGAGTTTGTTTTGATACACCCTTTAGTCTCCAGCTACATAGCAGCTACAAGGAACACCCCTAGAATTTCCCCTGTTTCAGTTGTTCAGCTCACAATGTCCAAAGATATAGACTTTTACTTTCGTACATGATTAGCACACGGAAGTATTGTTGGGGTAAATTTAAGATGAAAGCAAACGGGAGACTACTTAGGTAGGTTCTTTCCTTACAACCCCCCTTCAAAGGTTTTGCTTGGGTCAAAACGTCAGGCCCTCTTACTTACGAGATTTATGTATTGCAGGTCATCTTTGTCAGTGAACAGTTTGCAACATTTGTTTTTGTATTTACTTTAAGATCCTGACTTGTATAAATGAGAGGGCATTTGATGCATTGGACTTGTAGTAGAATGTAGTAGAATTTGATTTGTCAGGAGTAGGTTTTGTTTTGAGTGTCAAAAGCCAGGCAGAGTGACCTTGAACTTCAAGCCTGAAGAGCAAAAAATATCCACAGAATGTATAGGCACAAAAATGGAAAGTTTCCCTCTTGAAGCACGGAGAAAACCTGTCTAAAAAATCTCCCCCTCTTTCCCTCGCTTCTCGATCACGGGTCACACCGTCCCATCGCTCTCTTAAAATGTCACAGTAGCAGTGAACTTTGTGACCACCGATAGAGACGCATGGATGGCTGCCTTGCATGGATCATTAAACCACGATGCCCTGGGCTCCCAAACGAAGGAACCAGCTTCCGAACAGAAGCTCGCAGAGAAACAAGCCAAGATGGACGGACATTGCATACAAAAGTGCTTGTACTTAGCACAAGAAAGAAATCCTTGTGCTCATTTTTTACCATGTACAGATGGAAGGAATTTGATTATAGCAATGAATAAGGTAGGACTAAGGGGATTTGTACCGAAAATCTAGCTGTTTAGACAGAAACAGAGCTTACATCTTGGTTTTGGTAGTAGATGTAGACTTTTCCCGCCTCCCATCTTTCCACGGGAGTTCGTCGGTCAGAAAACATGGGCGCCCCGACCACAACGTCGTCCAGTCTAAAAAAAAAACATCAAAAAGGAGAAAACTCAGATGAGACAAAAGCTTTCTATTTACACAGAAGAAAATGTCAGGAGTGCAGGCACGCTCTCCCATCGCTCCCGGTACTTTAGGCCGAGAGACAGAGAGAGGGGGGAGGGGGGAGGGGGGAGAGATTGCATTACCGACAGACAGGATCTTTCTCTCTGATGGGAGAGGGCAGTTGTCATGGCAATCAATGAAGTGTTGAACTGTCGCGCGTAGAACTTGAGAGGTTGCTTGGCTAAAAGCTGTCAGCACTTACACTTTTCCATTCCCGAGTTTCTTTCTCTCTTTCCTTCTCTCTCTCTCTCCCCTCTGTCTATGTCTGTCTCTTGCTCGCTCTCTCCCCCCTCTCTCTCTCTCTCTATGTCTCTCTCTCTCCCTCTCCCCCTCTCTCCTCTCTCTCTATATATTTCTTTCTCTCTCTCGTCCTGTCAACCTCTCTCTCTCTCTCTGTCACTTCTGTCCCACTTCCCTCTCTCTCTCCTCTCTATGTCTATACCTGTCTTTTTCTCTCTCTCTCTCTCTCTCTCTCCCTCTCCACCTCTTGCTCTTTCTCTTCTTCTCTCAATCTCTCTCTTTCTCTCTATCTTTCTCTCTCTCTCTCTCCACCTCTCTCTCTCTTTCTCCCTCATTCTCCCTACCTCCCTCTCTCTCTCTATCTTTCTCTCTCACTCTCACCCCCCTCTCTCTCACTCTCTCCCACTCCCCTCTCTCTCTCACTTTCTCTCCTTTAAGAGATGGACATAACATGGGACTGTGGGTATTTGAAAACTGCCGGCTGTGGTGATGGAACCCCGGCCAGGGATTGATATGAACTGTGGCTTTACTCGGCGGGGGGAGAGCGGTAACCTTAGACAGCTTTGCAGGGCCACCCTAGGAGCCACTCTCCAAGAGATGAAAGAACCCTCGAAACAACTCTCTCATCGGGAGGGGGGGGGAAGGTGAAGAAGACGGCCCATTATGTCTTGCCAAAAA
>OX465109.1:2015929-2060524 GCA_949987565.1 Luidia sarsii
CTGGTAGGGGGATCATCTCACACCCCATGTGACCTCTGACCCACGGGTCATCAAGATCCGTGCATATTCATCGACCACTTCAAGTTGATCCCTTCTCCGCCACTCAAGCCTGACAAGGTGGTCAAGTAGTCATGGCGATCCGGAGTGACCATATCAGCTCTCCCCACTCCACGAACGAAGGAAAAAAAAAAAAAAAAAAAAAAAAAACCCGCGCCAAGTTTCTGATTGGGAAAAATGCAAAGAGCGCAAACAGGGACAAGTTCTGCGCCAGCAAACAACCCTTTTCAGACCCCTCCGAGATTCCCTGCTGTGCGTTGTACGAGACACAGCCACCCCTATTTCCACTGCATAAACACGCCCTGCACACGTGTACCAAGGTGTACCACTCGCCTTCCCCTCCCCCTGTGCGGGAATACGTGCATGTGTTCACATACGTAATGCATGACACACTCCGCAGGTCAAGCTAGCAACAACGAGACGGCGGTCAGAGACTGACTTTTGATGACCTACCGATGCCTGATCGATCGCAACTGTCAGGACTTTCAAATAGAGAGAAAAAAAAAGACCCCCCCCCCAAAAAGGAGCCAACAGTTCCTTAACCTTAGAGTAAATAAGTAAATATGGAAAACACCTCGTCATCAGGGAAGATAAAAATTTCAATTTCTGCAAAAAAGAGAGGGATGCTGCAATCACCCCACGTAGGCAGAAGCAGGGATACAACGGCTTGATTGTAAAGCTGCTTTTCTCAGTGTTTTTCACACGACTTTGCATCGCTGCACCCTGAGTTATACATGCACATGTACTTTTACGCATGGTGCTGATAGCCTTGGTAGGGCGAGGAGGGGGGGGAGAGGGGGGAGAGGGGGAGAGGGGGAGGGGGAGGGGGAGGGAGAGGGCAGGGGAGGAAAGGCAGGGAGAGGGTAAATCACGGGTGAAGCCACGGTCGGCTTAAAGATTACACCTGGCTTGACGTACACTGCATGTAAGCTACAAACGTCTGATCGTCGCATGCAAATACGCAAGTGCATGAAAAAAACCCGCAAGAAGGGAAAACCAACAGTCAGAAATTGTCTTTTTTGGTTCTCCAGACTCACATCTTTCAAACACAAATCTTCCAAACAGTGCATCTATTCTAAAGAACTGAAATGTATCAGAGTAATATAAAAATGTACACTGCTGATTACCACATTACTATACGATACTCAGTATGACAGAAAGGCTGACATGTCAACATCAATTAGACAGAAGGCAAACGAAGGGAAAAGTACAATTATTTGAAAACCGTTTCATTAATTTTGTAGCTCATTTCTTAGAGTAATGTACAAAAATGTTGCACACTGCTCAACGACTTAAATGACCAAATTAAATTACTGATAGTAGGCCCTTACCATTTATTTAGAATTTCTTTCTTACTTAAAAATGAATTTGTGTAAAATGTTGAGTTATATTTTCCTTTCACTTCTGTGTTTAAAAAAAAAAAATTGTTTCTGGATTAATTAATTTGAAAAAAAGGTTTTCAGGAACAAAATGGTTATTAACAGAGGATAATCACCACGAGCCTCTGCGCAAATTTCCAATAATTTATTCAGGACGTCTTGAAAGGCACCAGGTGGGTACCGGTGAAGGGCACATTAATTATGTCCTCATCAGCTCCGGGGGCGAAAAAGATCACGAGATAATCAGACCAAACGCAGGCTGACATTTCAAACAGCGAGGGACGCATTAGGCAAGGCATCCCTCCCATTAGTCCAAGGCCAAGGTTTGTTTTTTTTCCCGTTAGTTTTCATTAAAGGAGTTTTTCACAGATGTGTCTTTCATTTTTTTTTTTTTTTTTTTTGGTGGTGGGGGCAATGGAAGGCTAGTGGTTAGATGGCGAGAAAGTGCGTTAACCTTTGATTCCTCTCGCACGCGCCAATGTGTGCTTTAGCCACAGGGAAAACCCCACGCAGCACCCCCATCATTTGAATAATTTACGCACACCGACAAAGCGTGGCAGAAGTCAAACCAAACGGTTACAGTTGCGTGTTACGCTCAATATACCTTGACTTCCTTTGACAAACAGACACATCCTCAAGCATTGACATCTGCTGACTAGTAATTACATTGGACAGAATAAGTGACCATAGTGAGAGAGACAGAAAGAGAGTACATATCCACCAGGATATGCCGTGTCATTTTAGTCTATTCAAATTGGAGCATTAACAGGCTATTTGAAGTAAAACAATTCTCAAATCTACACAATAATGACCAGATGACCCTGTCAGCATACCGGTACTAGAGGAGTTATACAAATATGTTGCAAACTGCTTACTGACTAAAATTACCAGGACCTTTCTCAAAGGCAGAGAGAGGTCCTGCCTTTGAGAAAGGCCCTGCTAGGATCGAAACGTCAGGCCCACTACATTTTAAGAGATGCATACATATAGAGTATTGGAAACATTCCTCACATTCTGTACAGTAATTTATAGCACTATCTATATTATGGAAGAGAGAACTATCCGCTACTAAATAATCAATAAAACTAAATGTACATGGATCTCTACTTATTCAACAATGCAGAGATACGACACGATATCAATTTTCAATATCATCAGTTTTGTGATATAAAAAAAAGGATTAAATCAACCTTTTAATGTGAAGTATCTCCGCTACATGTATATTGAACATTAATCTGATATTGGAATTTTCCATGCTGGAGATAGCACTAACCTTTCCCGTTACATCAGAAAAAATACCAGACAACTTGTGGTGTGTTTATCTTTAATCAAGCCGTCTGAAGAAAAAAAATCAACATTTTCTTAGCTGCGCTGCAATCAAGATTCAAGGCTCAAATTACGGCGTAAATTGGGCCAAGCCAAGGGGGGGGGGGGAACAACCAAAAGAGAAAAAAAATCCCTTTTCAATCTTTCCATCCCAAGAAAAGAAGGAAGATTTTCAAAAATGAAAAAAAAAAAAAATGAAAAAAATACATAGGATGGTGAATATCTTTCCAGGGAGTTACTAAGTGCGTGGTTATTAACCTTAAACTGCACCACAATCCTTCAGAAACGTTCCCAGTGGAAGAATTTTTGGGATCCAGGGCTGTGGTGCTGAGGGCACTATTACTTAAAGTAAGGCCCTAATGTTCCCCTACTTTCATCCACTGGGGAGGTATTGCTCCGGAGTCTCCGAACGGTCCCGGGCAATCCGAGTGAATTTAGTTTGCAGTTTTCCCCCGGACGGACGGAGTGACTAGGGGGGGGGAGGGGATGGATGGGCAGAGGACTTCAGAGGAAGTCTTTGACTGGATTTGAGAGTGTCTTAAATTAAATTGTCAGGGACTGGGGCAATGTCTAGTGGATTCTTCATCTCTCTTTTTTTTCTTCTCTCTCTCTCCCTCCCTTTTTCTCCAGCCAAATGGATGAGGGACCGTGGGTAGCTCTTTTGCTCTTAGTGCTGGCGTTGGGGCATGCGGACTGTCAGGACTGGATTTCACCACAACTTAAAGGCCCGATACAACTTTGGGAAGATCGGGAAACATCGATGTCCACAGATCTCCTTCTAATTGACACAGTTTGTAGATGGTCATAATAGAATCCTCATGTTGAAATCTTACGCTCTGGGATGCTGTACTTTTCGAGAAATCTTCACTCAAACATCGACAAATAGTTTATTACTCGCGAGTAATAAACTATTTCTTACACTACAGACCGGTGCGTACACCGTGACTTTTTTCCGCATTTTTCTACTTTCTTTGATTACCATTTGGGCTAAAACCTTCGTGAGTATTGCTTTTTTAGAAAGGTTAATGGTTTAACACACAAGCTGTGGCAATCTTTTGACCTTTACCGATGTTGTATAGGGCCTTTAACGTCTCAGCTGTTATCCAGAACCCCCTTCCCACCCCCTCCTCGTAAGAGATTGATTCACGAGCCGATACCACGAGACCTTCCCACTGTAATTGTCTCCCATCATTCAAAGCCCCCGAAATCCAACACTTTTCGCATCGAATCTGGCCTGAGCTGATTTGGTCAAAATTGGCTGCGGAGTCGGCAAACTCAACCAGTTCCCGGAGAACAGGAGCACAAGGAAAGAGACCCGCTATTAAGCGTGACAAACCGAGTCTGCAGAACGACAAACAAGCTTGCAAAGATCTTTAGAGGAAAAATAAAAAAATTTAAAAAATACACCATTCTCTTAAAACTAAGATTTCCACACGTTCTTGCACAAACACAGACACCACCTTCAGAACTCTGACCAAGAGGTGAATTATTGACCTTTGTAATAAGCAATTTATGGTCGTAGAGGAACTTACGAGGCACACATAAGTCTTGTCCATTGCTGAGCCACTCAGCCAGTGGGCTTGGTCTCACAGCCCATCGTCTGAATCTTGACAACATCTGTTAATGCAGTCCACATTCTACCCCCTTCCAATGTTTTCAGGTGGGGGGCAACCAATCAATTAGCTCGAACCTCGTCTCCCAACTTATATCAATTACTGTGGCCCATTACAAAAACTCATGCCGAACGTTAAAATCAGAGAGGAGGTCTCCACAATCGCTGGAAGCCACTTCTCCTTGGCCAATTTGTCCGGGGGGAAATTGGCTGATTGGGCCTTGGGACAGAAGGCAGAGGAAGTTGCTGGATAGAAAAACACTCACCGCTGTAGCTGTCGTCAAACATGGCTTGGAGTTCATCCGTGCTGAGCGGGCTGGCGCTGGAAGTGAGATTCTGGACGTAGATTTGACCTGCGATGGGAAAAGTAGGTTACTTCCAATTGGAGTTGAGACAAGTCCTAATTCCTCGAGGGCAAGAATGGGTGGAACTGGGACAGGGCAGGGAACTTTTTAATTAGTGGACGAAATTGTTTTGCATTTGGGAGTGGCTACACTTTGTGCTCATGTTGACAGCAACCCATTGTTGTCAAGTTCAGGGTTAACAGAGGTAAGTCTTTCCAGGATGTCGTAATTGGCTCATGTTGTGCAGAATGTGCAGGGCACCGGGAGAGGTCAATGCAAGGTCAATACAGAGAAAGGCTGTGGACTTGAGCGGAGGAGGTGGATGGGGTGGGGATGGAGGGTTGAGGCTGCATGGGGGAGCTGAGAGGGCGGGACTTAAAAGGGTGGGGCTGGATTGTGGCGAGGCGAGGCGAGGCGAGGCGAGGCGAGGCTCGCGGGGGTGGAACACAATGGGTGGGAATGGATGGGCGTGGTAGATTTGAGAAAGTGCAAAGTAGCTTGAAGTCAACATGGGTTTGGGTGTGGCTGGTTTGGGTGTGGCTGGTTTGGGTGTGGCTGGTTTGGCGGTGGCTGGTTTGGGTGTGGCTGGTTTGGGTGCCCCTGGTTTGGGTGCCCCTGGTTGGGTGTGGCTGGTTTGGGTGTGGCTGGTTTGGGCGTGGCTGGTTTGGGCATGGCTGTTTGGGTGTGGCTGGTTTGGGTGTGGCTGGTTTGGGCGTGGCTGGTTTGGGCATGGCTGGTTTGGGTGAGGCTGGTTTGGGTGTGGCTGGTTTGGGCGTGGCTGGTTTGGGCATGGCTGGTTTGGGCGTGGCTGGTTTGGGCATGGCTGGTTTGGGTGTGGCTGGTTTGGGTGAGGCTGGTTTGGGTGTGGCTGGTTTGGGTGTGGCTGGGTTGGGTGCCCCTGGTTTGGGTGCCCCTGGTTGGGTGTGGCTGGTTTGGGTGTGGCTGGTTTGGGTGTGGCTGGTTTGGGCGTGACTGGTTTGGGCATGGCTGGTTTGGGTGTGGCTGGTTTGGGTGAGGCTGATTTGGGTGTGGCTGGTTTGGGCGTGGCTGGTTTGGGTGTGGCTGGTTTTGGTGTGGTTGGTTTGGGTGTGGCTTGGTTGGGTGTGGCTGGTTGGGAGTGGCTGGTTTGGGTGTGGCTGGGTTGGGTGCCCCTGGGTTAGGCGTGGGTGGCTTGGGTGTGGCTTGGCTATAGAGAGTGTAGTGCTGTGCACTCAAACATGGAAGGGGATACAAAATACACTGTACAGTGTACAAATGTATATTGAAATCTATTTGCACCTTCACGCACTGAAACCACAAAACTCAGTGTGCATATGACGAGGCTATTGCAACGGAGGACTTGAAACATGTCCGCAATTTCAAGAGTGGAGTGCCCCCTGTATATCCCCTACCCTACCCTACCCTCCATGACTAATTCAAGTCATTGCCCAAACTGGCTGCGATGAGGGGGACGAAAACTAATCTCAGCGCAGGATGCGTGTTCAGGCAATGCGGGAAAATCGAAACCACTGCCCAAATACCACCGCACGCCTGCAAGCGAGACCCACTTAATAGTCCAACGGCTCACGGTCGATTGCCGCAGATACTGTGACTGGTGTGAAAGACTATATCTGACCCTTGACCTCGTCTCACGGCCTCCTGGTGCTGCATGGATTGTGCTGGGGGACAGTCTCCCCACCTGTGGTTTGCGGTCTGCAGGTGAGGCAGCCCCCACAAAGCGATCAATCAGCAAAGACTGGTGTGGGGTTACCTACACCTGATAGGTGGACCCAATGACCAATCATTATTCAGATACCCACAGGGGTAGGGGAGAGAGGAAGGGTGGGGGTTGGGGAGAGAGGGATGGGTGGGGAGGGAGGGAGGCAGGGACTCGAGGGAGGCAGGGAGAGAGGCAGGGAGAGGGGAGAGGGGAGAGAGGAGAGGGGAGAGGGGAGAGAGGAAGGGTGGGGGTTGGGGAGAGAGGGATGGGTGGGGAGGGAGGGAGGCAGGGACTCGAGGGAGGCAGGGAGAGAGGCAGGGAGAGGGGAGAGGGGAGAGAGGAGAGGGGAGAGGGGAGAGAGGAAGGGTGGGGGTTGGGGAGAGAGGGATGGGTGGGGAGGGAGGGAGGCAGGGACTCGAGGGAGGCAGGGAGGGGGGCAGGTAGAGGGGAGAGGGGGAGAGAGTAGAGACGAAGAAGGGGTGGGGAGGGAGGGAGCAGTAGGGAGGGGTGGGGAGGGTGGGAGAGAGAGATGGGTGGATAGGGATGGAGGGAGGCAGGGGGAGGGGGAGGGAGAGAGGGAGAGAGGGAGGGAGGGAGAGGGAGAGAGGGAGAGAGGGGGAGAGGGAGAGAGGGAGAAAGGGGCAGGGGGAGAGAGGGAGAGAGGAAAAGAGGGAGAGAGGGAGAGAGGGGGAGGGAGAGAGGGGGAGGGAGAGGGAGAGAGGGGAGAGAGGGGAGAGAGGGAGAGAGGGGGAGAGAGGGGGAGAGGGAGAGGGGGGAGAGAGGGAGAGAGGGAGAGGGGAGAGAGGGAGAGGGGGACAGAGGGGGAAGGAGAGAGGGAGGGGGTGGAGGGAGGGAGAGAGGCAAGGAGGCAGAGATGCAGGGATGGGAGTGAGGGAGAGAGGGAGGGAGGGAGAGAGGGGAGGGAGAGAGGGAGAAAGGGATTGAGGGAGAAAGGGGGAGGGAGAGAGGGAGAGAGGGAGGTGGATGGAGGGAGGGAGGCAAGGAGGCAAGCAGACAGGGAGGCTGGAAGTTAGGGGGAGTGAAAGAAATCCACAGGACGAATGCCCCATGACACCAAGCCCCCATCCTTTTCCTCCAGAACTCAACCGAGCTGCCAAAGTTTGCAAACTCAAGGGCAGACACCCCGCCCCGCTCCGCATTCCTCGACCGGCGTGAAGTTGACACATCCTAACACTATCACACGCACATATTATACAGACATTAGAAGCGGCCCGCTTACTGAGAAGCCAGCCGCTATTGAACAATTCCTGCAGAGGCCGGCTGCCCCAGTGCCCACCTGCGCCCCTCCATCATCCAATTAGGAAACCAGCTTATATATGACCTGTCATCTGTAATGTTGGGCTTCAGGGGGATAGAGGGACCCTGGCTGGCAAACCACTGAGCCTGGTGGAGCGGCATAACCACAGGCTATTTGGACGGAGACTCAAGACTGGATTTGGGAGCTGGGGTAAACCCCCCCCCCCTCTTTGCCTGATGGATCCTAATTGTTTTCATTCCAGGATCCATCTTCATTTTTACGAGGTGGCCGGTGATAAGCTTGGTGTTATTGCAGTAGGGGAGGGGGGTGTGAAGCTAGCAAGGGGTGTACCAGAGTCCAAATTGGATCATAAAAAGGGTATCAGACTCCACACAAAATGTCGGCTTGCCTAGGTACCGGTACATGTATTGTAGACTAGGGTTGCATTACAGCAGTGGTGTCTTAGTATCAATAAAGCCCTGTTCACACTGGACTCTTTAGGGGGGAAACTAACCGAACAAATTGGTAACTTGACCATCTTAAGTTCAGTGCGGACAGCCCAGGAAGTTTTCCTCCCAGGTAACTTAATACCCGACTCAAATGGGTAGTTTAACCGACCAACTTCTGCCCGGTTAAATTGACCAGGTCAGTTTAACCGAGTCGAAAAGTTCAGTGCAGACGTGACGTCTCATGCGTTTGTATTTAGTCAGTCGGTTAAGTTTTACCCGTCATTGTGGTTATCTACCCACGTCGATAATCCAAGTGTAGAAGCCGTCAAGATTTCAAATTTCAAACCAAAAGGTCCAGTGTAAACACGGCTTCAGATAACTTTTTGGGGAATTGGTAAACTCTTCTGCCCTTACCTTGCAAATAGTAGCTACCTGGTGCTCCAATGACTAACAATCCACTATCCTAAATTGAAAAGACAAGATGCAATGAAAATTACCAAGTTGGCCAATTATTTTGAAATCCTTACTTTATGACGGCTAGTGTCTTTACACAAATGACCAACGTGTCTCAAATTATCAATTGGTAAACAAACTTACTCAATAAAAATCAAACTGGTGGACTGTATTGGTTAAAGTCAATCACAAACTCCAAACTTTGCATTATAACATAAAGTGAAATAATTACATTTCTAGACATTAATCAGTTTCCAAAATCATATCCTGAGGTCCAAAGATAATACTTTCACGACGAAACATCGACCAGTTTGTATTTTAAAGGGATATACACAAATGTTGCAAACTGCTTACTGACTAAAATTACCAAAATGTAAATCTTAAAATTTAGTGGCCCTGACGTTTCGATCCTAGCAGGACCTTTCTCAAAGGCAGAGTGACAAGGACAAAACAGATACATGTACACGAAGGAAGGGGGAGAGAGTGAATAGGACACTGATGAGAAACAAAGGAGTGAAGCTGGTAGGGAGAGATCAAAGGGAAGGGCAAGGAGTAGGGTAGGGATTGGAGAGAATAGGGGGAAAGATCAAAGTAAAGGGCAAGGAGTAGGGTAGGGATTAGTGAGAAGAGGGGGAAAGATCAAAGAGAGAAGTTTGGAGGAGTGAACACAAAAGAAGGATTCTCAGAAAGCTTCATGGTGTTAGTCATTACCCTCCTGGATGTTGAGACCAGTTTGTATTTTGTCAGAAAATTGTTTTGACTGGAAAGAGAAACATTTATTTGCGTGATGTTCAAGCCTGAGTTGCCAGCACCTATCACATTATGGAAATAAGTCTCGTCTAAATCGAGTCCGCATGGTATCAAGTCGCTACGATGTGCGAGATGCACGACGTACGAGATGGCGCGGAGGGGTCAGGTGGATGGGGTCGCGCTTCCCATCTGACAGCCATCAGCGTCGCGATAAGCCCGCCCACAAAAAAAATGTCAGGGGGTGCTTATGGCAAAGACAACACGGGCCTCGGTCTGAAGCCAGCGACGCAATTTCAGCGCCGTCCGCGCGCTTGATTCCAACAATATTGCCGGCATATTTACCAGCATCGGATTGCAAATGTCAGTGTACATGTATAGCTTCCCTGTCAGTGTGACAAATAGCGTTTTAAGTTTCCTCCCGTCTCGGTTTGCCATTTTAAAGCGGCAAGAGAGGACACAAATCCATACATGTATGCATGCCCTCCTCACGTGTCATACAACCATCCTATGGAAAATTCATCCACCTTTTTTTTCCCAGGAAAACTCAAAATACCTTTTTCGTCTAAATATCATGCGAGAATGTTGCAAACTGCTTACTGACTAAAATCATTCTGCCTTTAAGAAGGGTCCTGCTAGGATTAGGCCCCCTAATTTTTGATCTTTTTTTAATTGAGGACGTTTTTCTAGACATTATTTGTTTCAATCATAATCAAATTTATAATTAGAAGATGGGTACAATTGAATTATTAAAAATTATGAGGGCCTGACATTTCAATCTTAGCTGGAGAGGTAGATCTTTTGACAGATCATTTTAGTCAATAAGCAGTTTGCAACATTTTGGCATATTACTCAAAAATTATCTTTAAACCAGAATATCTTACACAAGGTACTCACTCTCATTCTTTTTTTAGAACCATTCTCAATTGTAACTTTAATCCTAAAGCTGTCAAATTTCATACCTAAAAATAAATTACATACGTTGGAAGCTTAACAAGGAAAAGTGTCACTCTAAGAAATTAGAATTCTTACCAAAACAAATTCGATCAATTTAAAGGCGTTTAATGAAAGGGGAAATTTGTAAAAAGAACATTCCTTAAAGACATCAATGTCCACAGATTTCCTACTAATTTATACATGTTAGTATCATCATGTTGAAATCTTACGGTCTGGGATGCTGTACTTCTCGACAAATCCTCACTCATACATGTACATTGACAAATAGTTCATTACTCGCGAGTAATAAACTATTTCTTACACTACAGAACGGTGCGAAAACCATGACTTTTTTTACTTTCTCAGATTACCATTTGAGCTAAAACCTTCGCAGGATTGCTTTTTTGAAATGGTTAATGGTTTAACAGACAAACTGTGGCAATCTTTTAATTTCTTTTGACCTTTACCAATGTTGTATAGGGCCTTTAAGCAGGAAAGCTTGTGAATATATACGTAAGGAAGAATGCTGTTGCTAGTCTTAATTTCCCTTTTCTAAGCCTCTGCCACCTTGACGAGTTCAAGTTGAAATTAAACTTGGACCTCCGCCAGCGGAGCTATCAGAGTTGCAGAGCAAGTGCGCAGCCAGCTGCATGTAGAGACTGCTTGGCATTGCAAACGTCGTACCATCGTACTGATCACGTAGTGCCCCTCCTTCTCGGTTTGCATCGACGACGATTTCTTGATCGGGGGGGGGGGGAGGGGGAAGACTCTCGGGAGGACGAGGAGCGTGAACGGCGTGCGTTTCAGGAGAGACCGAGTGCCATCGGGGCTTGCCCTTACTTCATGTTTATTGCAAACAACACGGGCAAGGTGTTACATCCCCCTCCGTGTGCATTACCATACAGGTGCCAGCGTACACCAAGCTTGAATATATAGAGGGCTGGTTGGCCATAGTTAAGGGCAGCAGGTCTTTCCTTAAAGCCCCTACACAACATTGGTAAGATCGTACAACAGAAATGTTCACAGATTTACATGAAACTTATACAGTTTGAAGATGGTTATAGTAGAAACCTCTCACTGAAATATTTCTGCCTAAAATGTTGTATTTTGGGAGAAATGGGTAAAAGAAAGAGTTCACATTTCACCGAGATCTAAACTATTTTTCGGAACAGTACGGCGTTGAATGCTGCATTTTCGCGAAACAAATGAAGCAGTTTTCACGAATTTTCTCGAGACTCGGTTGGCGGATTGAGCTGAACTTTTCACAGGTGTGCTATTTCATGCATATGTTGGATCAGACAATGTATGGATGCTATTCTTTGACATTGAGCAATGTTGTGTAGGGGCTTTAACAACAACAACAATTCAGCTATTTGTTGATCTGAGCAAGGACTTCCTCGACAGCAAAAAGCAGATTGCATTTTTTTTTTCCTTATTAGGCCTTCTATAAAACTATTAGTTGATAACAAATTTATAACAAATAAAGGGAAGGGAAAACTGACGTTTATTTGCAAAATTTGTGAAAAGAGGAACGGAAAGTTGACAAGACTTGAAACCGCAACCTCTGGCTCCTTATTCTCGAGTTTTTGAACATTAAACTGGCTGTTTTGAGGTCCAAGTCTGTGCCACGTCAAATTTTCTTGTGGCTGTTTGTAACTGTATACGAATGAGATGTTTACTTCGAAGGACATCCATCAGCAATGTACAAACCAGAAGCTCAGCGGGATTTGAAGAATCAGACTTGGGATTCCTCCCTGAAATGATGAGATTGGGACCAGCATTCAGAAGGCAAATTGCTTCAGAAAACTATTGATTGCGACTCACAGAAGGAAAGAAATCCATTTTGCTCTAAATCTGAGAGAGTTATACTGATAAACACCCAAACAAGGGTCATTGGGCTGCTGTTTTTGGGGGGTGTTTTTTTTTCTTTTCTCGCAGTTGTTTATTGATTCGGGGAATTTCTAATGTTGCCAGCGTGGTGAGAGATCCTCCAGAGTCTATGACAGAGGCGGACTCCGATCCATGTCCGTCCCTACTCCACGGTGGATAACTCATTGGCCCTTCAATTGATCGTACAGCGCCACCACGCAGCGGATGAGTCCCCAGCAATTGATCGTAAGCCGAGATGGGTGGGGGGGGGGTGGGGGTGGATGGGGGAAATCGAACTATGGCTGCGAGGTACGCCCGTGTGGCTCACAGCTTCTGACGACACGCCAGTCCTCAAACTATTGACAATAAGACCTGGACTTGATAAACAAACGTTTGACCCGATCAAACGCAACTATGAGGTCCTGGGTTCGAACTCCACTAATTTTTTGCTGTCGTCTCCTCTCGATCATTCCTCTTGTAATCTTTCAAACAAAACTCTGCATTTTACACACATCCCCAAATTAACAGTAACACTCTCCGTGCAGAAACAAGTTGTTAGACTGCAGTGGAGTTGCAACTATTTACCGGTAATAGCAATGCCGAGGGCATGGCAGTTGAAAGAAAAATTCTAGGCCTACTTAGATTCTACGCTGGAAAGAAACAAAATTGTACTCACTTCTGAAATCTCCGAGCTAAATCCGGATTGACAGTGAGTCACTCCGTTGAAACCCCACAGCTTGACTGCAATTGAAAAGAAAAAAAAGAAGGAAAGATCTAAAGTTACCGTACTTGGAAGAAAAAGACTACACTGAACACAAAACCACAAAGAGTCTTAACCTGAAGAAATCACATTTAATACTTCTGAAATGTGCTGTGAAGGTAGCTACAAGTAGCTTAGCACGGAAGGGCCTCGGGTCTCAGGGAGATGGCTTTTAAAGTTACAATTACTTGACAGAGAGAGAGAGGGGGAGGGGAGAGGGAGAGAGAGAGAGTGAGTGGGAGAGAGAGTGATAGAGTGAATGCAATCTCTGATTCATTGAGTGCTAGAGGCTAGGGCTTAAACTGCTCCGTAAAAAGCCAGTAAAAAAAACTCCACGTCGGTGGTCAGAAGAACCAGGTCCATTTCCCAATGAGGATTAAGAATAAGAGCGACGGAGTTAGTGCTTGCTCTTTGAGCACTGTTGACGCTTGGAGAAACCGTGACAACAGCCGCGGGTCCTCAGACTTTGCATAGATGAAGGAGTTGATAAGAAAATCACACATGACCAGAAGAGGTATCTTTAGTAGAGTATGTGTGTCTGCCCAGGACTTGAGATGCAATTAATAGGCTCAACCTACAGTACAGCCATTCACACTGACACCCCTAAAAGAAATCACAACTATTTGGATTGCAATTTGAATCGCAATTCCAATGTCTACCGGTACGGTTTTTTTTTTTGGTCCTTTATTTGAGAGTTTGGATCATGATTCCACATTCAGTACATCTTTTTCTAAATGATTATTTGCGGAGTGTGTGTGAAAAAGGGACAAAAAGAAACAAACCGCTTTTTAAATCACATGATGCATTGTATGGCAAATAAACGCGATTTGAATCGCGGTTAAAAAAATTGTGGTTTGTTTTACTAGCATCCACCCATGCCCCAAAAAATGGTGGCACAAAATATCCAGCCTCGAATGTGGTTAGCACTTGTGGTCGAATGGTTCACGTGTCCCTGAGGGTGGAGACATGAACAAGCATTGCATTTCCTGTCAGTCAGAGTGCGAGCAGTGCATTGTGGGATTAAGAGGAAAACAAATCTTTTTCTGTGGAGTTTTCACACACACTTTGCTTGGCAATCGAAAGCGGTTATTCGGAAAAGTTGCACTAGTAATAGTTGAGTCTAAATCAGACTTCAAATCCCACTAATATCCATTGTGTCCTTACTCACCCAAAAAGTGGAGTTTGAATCACTGTTCAAATCGCGATCAAAATAATGACTTCCTTTTTAAGGGACAGTAGGGTAGCGACAGTCCTAGTAGCATGGGAAGTGCCATACAGTGTTAATAATATCACCCAGCAAGAGCCAACCCCAGAAATGACACATGCACAGTTTGACCGCGAAGCTAACCACAACCTGATTTGGGCGGTCGCGATTTTCAGCATGTGTGGAAGCGAGCGGGAAAAAAATCAAAACGAAAACAGTGCTGGGAGCGCAATTCAAATTGCACTTTTCACTGACAGTGTCGGACGATCCTTACGTCAATATTCCACGTGGAAAGTTTGCATTGACACCGTATCGTACAGGAAAAGAGACGGTAACACAACGCTACGGACAGTGTGCTCTCTGCCCATGGACAGGCGACTCCTTCCAAGGCTTCACCTCTTTAACTGTCAATATTCCGCTCGGAAATATCCTTTGGTTCCCATACAGGAAGAGCTTGTGATGGACAAAGACAATAAACTTCTGCACTTCTCCTTGAACAAACATCAGAGACATCGGATCCGGGCTTTCCGGTAATTGCATCCAAACATGGCACATCTTCGGAGACAAGACTGGATTTTGCTAAGCAAACTACTCTCCCCCTTGTTTTGCCTTGATTTTCGACTTGGTTTTTTTTTTGGGACAAATGTCACTACAGGCTTTCAGGCAGTTATCTCGAAGGCACTTTCAGCTCTCGGATTTTGTTTGGTTAAGAGAGTTAAAGCAACAGCATATTTCTAGAGTTTGTTCTAACTGTTCCTCATCTTCTCACAAATTCTCTTGAATTTTGATGCAAATCTTCTATCTGAGACAGGAATTTAAAACAAAAGAACCCCCCCTCAAAAAAAAGGGTTATATTAATATTCTAAAGCCTTTGAGAAAAACTTTTGATATTTTTATTTTGGTCATTTTCAATAGCCAATATTACCAAAAAAATACTAAAAAGTTTCTCTATGATGTAATAATATTCTTTTAGCATCTTCGGACTATTCAACCACATGGTCTCAACATCCAGGAGGGTAATGACTAACACCATGCAGCTTTTTGATAATCCTTCTTTTGTGTTCACTTCTTCACACTTCTCTCTTTGATCTTTCCCCCTCTTCTCACTAATCCCTACCCTACTCCTTGCCCTTCCATTTGATCTCACCCTACCAGCTTTACTCTTTGTCCTTTGTTTCTCATCCACTCTCTTCCCCCTTCCTTCGTGTACATGTATCTGTGTTGTCCTTGTCACTCTGCCTTTGAGAAAGGTCCTACTAGGATCGAAACGTCAGGCCCACTAAATTTTAAGATTTGCATTTTGGTAATTTTAGTCAGTAAGCAGTTTGCAACATTTTTGTATATCACAATATTCTTTTAACAAACAGAGAAGTTTTCATTCTTCGAAAAATGGCAAAGAAAACTATGACTGGACCGGGACTCGAACCCTAGACCTCTTTCCGTCAGAGTTATCCAGCCCTAAGATGGTGGCCTTACCAAAATATTCAACAAGTCTTGGCAATTCTGAGACAATTTGTTTCACTGATTCTTCAGAAAATTATTTAACCACAGACAAAGTGGCTGATTTGATTAATCATTCATGAATCGTCTCTCTGAAGTTTCTCTCCTGAAAGACAAGAAAGAGGTCTAATGTACAATTACAATGATGGGAGTACGGTACATGTACTAGGTTTTTACTAGCTCTCCAAATGGCTGTATGGGGGTGTGTACTGTAGACTCAGATCCATATTCCGGCTTGACGCAGCTTGGCAAAATAATTGACCCCGCAGGGAGTTTGGGAGGGTGTTGGTTGGGAGGGTTGGGGGTTGGGGGTTGGGAGGGTAGGGAGTTGGGAGGGTAGGGAGTTGGGAGGGTAGGGGGTTGGGAGGGTAGGGAGTTGGGAGGGTAGGGAGTTGGGAGGGTAGGGAGTTGGGAGGGTAGGGAGTTGGGAGGGTGGGGAGTTGGGAGGGTAGGGAGTTGTGGTTGGGAGGGATGTGAACCGTGTCACCGAAAGACATTAGATACACCATTATGGAGATGCCAGCACTCATGCATGGCACACCAGCTGCACGACGTTCTTGCGTCTGTCTGTCCAGACCCCGCGCCCAGCCCATAAGTAACGAGAACGACGAAGCCTCCCTTCAAATGAGATTTCAAGATGGGATCTGGGACTAAACAGGTGCAGCGAGTGTGCCACTGATTACTAACGTCCACTGTACGGCAGAAACAGACCTCGAGATCTCTAGAGCCGTGACGAGGCATGTGAGGTTATGGCGTGCAGCAGGGAATTATATATTTTTTTTCTTCCCCCATCTTGTCATTTTGTCTCGGACATTATGCATGTCTGAGGGTTTGAGACGGCGACCAAGCATGATCCTGGCTTGTCTGAGCGCTCATCAAGGATCGTCCTTTGTGACTCCTCGACGTCTTCTAAGACAGTCCCCAGCGGACTGCCTACTGAAGGCAATATAAGCAGTCCCACTTATAGCCTTCTGGAAATCGAATTTCACTTCTTTTTTTAAAGGGGCATGGTCATTTCTGCCCCAGAGTCCATCAAAGGGCGGTTCGAGGGCTGTGCAGCTGGAGATGGGTACCGTTGAAAATGAGATGGGAACCGGGGACATTGAGATGGGAACCAGGGACAATAAGATGGGAACCGGGGACAATAAGATGGGCACCGGGGACAATGAGATGGGCACCGGGGACAATGAGATGCGCACCGGGGACAATAAGATGGGCACTGGGGACAATAAGATGGGCACCGGGGACAATGAGATGCGCACCGGGGACAATAAGATGGGCACCGGGGACCATAAGATGGGCACCGGGGACAATGAGATGGGCACCGGGGACGAGTTGGGTACCGGGGACAATGGGTGCACCTCACATATATATCCTAATAGTTGGAGACAAGGCCCAGGATGTGGATGTTCCCATGCACAGCCAAAGCCTCAGAGCAGGGCGATGCACTGTTGCCCATAGCAACATACACAGCCACAGCTGCAACCATAAAGGCAAGACACATTAGTGCTCATCATTGCACTGAAGATAGATAAGAGAATTTGAGCCACAGTCACAGCCTCCTTGTGTCCATTATTTTCAAGAGGTATTCACAAAGATTAGTCTGGCGCCATTTCGTCATTCTCTACAGTTGCCAAACCCGGTCTGGCTTCCTGAAGTCCGCCCGGAGTGCACGGACACAGGAGGCGTGTGATGAGCTCGCGGCCAGTCACACGGGGCAATGCATGAGGCGCCCCGGCCCGGCCCCCGCTCCACCGGTGTCCGTGGGGGTTTGGCGGAATACCAATAGCGTGGCAGGCTTCCCCCTAACACAATCAAGGCGGGGCACCGGCAACATTGCCCCGCCGCTTTTGCATTGATCTGTTTTGCATCCGTGCACATGTACACAGCTGCAAATGTGCCCATCTTCGGGGACTCCGGAGGAGGATGCTCCGAGAGCCCCAAAGTTCAACTAAATGGAAATGAGGAAGATGCAAGTCTTGATTTGATAAGACGCACTACGCCATTCTATCTCCCCTGTCCTGGCTTTCCTTTCTTCTTCTTTTTTTCTTTTAGTTTTTTTTTAATTTGATAAAGTGGACGGGCACTCTAACTGCGGAGTAGCATCTGTCCCCACGTTCAGTAAGGACTCTCTAAGACACTATCATAGCAGCGTCGTGTTTGAGCTGAGCATCATCAGGTGCTGAGACTCCGACTGACCCCATCCTCCTCCTCTCTCCCCTCTGCCCCCCCCCTCTCTCTCTCTCCCCCCGCTCCTGAGTGAATCGAGTCCCTTCCTTTGGCAACCCCTCATTCCGGTCCATTAGAATTGGCCACATCGTGCATGGCGACGTACGGCCTCCTCCTCTTCCCCTCTCTCCTCTTCCTCTCTCTCACCTTCTCCCTCTTCCCCCCTCTCCCAATTTTCTTTCCATATATCTTCCCTCTCCCCCTCTCTCTCCCTCCCTACCCCATCCCTATCCTCCTCTCTCCCTTTTCTCTCTCTCCCCTCCCTCCATCTGTCTCTCCTCTCTCTCTCTCCCTCCCTCCCCAGTCTTTCTGTCTGTCCCTCCCTCCACTCTCTGTGTCTCTCTCCCTCCCTCCTCCCTTTCTCTCTTCATCCCTCCCTTCCTATCTGTCTCTCCTTTCTCTACATCCCTTCCTCCCTGTCTCTCCTCTCTCTCCCTCCCTCCCTCCCTTTCTTCTTCCTCCCTCTGTCTCTCCTCTCTCCCTCCTTCCCTCCCCCCTCTATTTCTCTCTCTCCATCCCTCCCACCTCCCCCTCTCTCTCTTCTTCCCGCCTCCCTCTCTCTTTCTCTCTCTCTAACTCCCTCCCTCTCTCTCTCTCTCTGTCTCTCTCCACCCCTCCCTCCCTTCCTTCTCCCTCCCCCACTCTCTGTCACTCCTCTCTCTCTCTCTCTCTCTCCATCTCTCGCTCCCTCACTCCCTCCCTCCCCGTCTCTCCTCTCTCCCTCACTCTCTCTCTTCCCCTCTCTCGCTCTCCCTCTCTCTCTCTATCTCTCTCTCTCTCTCTCTCTCTTCCCTCTCCCTCCCACGTCATGAACAATCCCCCGGAGTCTCCTGAGCCAGGATGAGTAGGCACCTCCGGGGCACATCAAGATCCTGCTTCCGACGGCCCAGCACAAGGTATTGATCACTGCCGGGGAGAAATGCATCCACCGACGGGACTACTGCCCACGCATAAAAACGAAAGGGGAAGAAAAAACACACACACACACACCTCTCTCTCTCCTGAAACAAGACAAGAGAGGCCGTTCCATGAATCCCCGATCCCCTCCCCCAACAGCCAAGGACTTACTGTTTGTTTTGTTTTTTCAGACCGGGGATGTTGTGATTAAAAGCTGGCGTTCTCTACACAAACCCCGGAAGGTTTTCAATCCAAACCTTATTCCAATGCAGTGCTTGTCAAAATTCTGTTGGAGAATTGGTTTGGGCTGTTCACTTTTTTTTTTCCTTCTTCAAACGAGAAGAAGTTCACCCAGAGAGGGGAATAATCTGACCTGGCATCTACATCCATGTCGCCGTTGGACTGAGTAGATGTTCAAAATCCTTATCTATTCGATTCTGTTGGATTAGGCAGATATTCTTCTTTTTAATCTGTTGAATTCAGCCCAAGTTCCATTCTGCCGCATTATGTTGCATTATGTAGCATTCTGCCGCATTATGTTGCATTATGTTGCATTATGTTGCATTATGTAGCATTCTGCCGCATTTCTGCCGCATTTCTGCCGCATTTCTGCCGCATTTCTGCCGCATTCTGTTGCATTCTGCCGCATTCTGTTGCATTCTGTAGCATTCTGCCGCATTTCTGCCGCATTTCTGCCGCATTTCTGCCGCATTCTGTTGCATTCTGCCGCATTCTGTTGCATTCTGTTGCATTCTGTTGCATTCTGTAGCATTCTGCCGCATTTCTGCCGCATTCTGTTGCATTCTGTTGCATTCTGTAGCATTCTGTTGCATTTCTGCTGCATTCTGCCGCATTCTGTTGCATTCTGTTGCATTCTGTAGCATTCTGTTGCATTTCTGCCGCATTTCTGCCGCATTTCTGCCGCATTTCTGCCGCATTCTGTTGCATTCTGTAGCATTCTGTTGCATTTCTGCCGCATTCTGCCGCATTCTGTTGCATTCTGTTGCATTCTGTAGCATTCTGTAGCATTCTGTTGCATTTCTGCCGCATTCTGCCGCATTTCTGCCGCATTCTGTTGCATTTCTGCCGCATTCTGTTGCATTCTGTTGCATTCTGTAGCATTCACAGACATTCTGTAGCATTTTGTTGCATTCTGTAGCATTCGGTTGCATTCTGTTGCATTCTGTTGCATTCTGCTGCATTAAGTATGTTGCATCCTAGTACCCGATTTCTGAATTTCAAAACCATTATAATGTTCATTCATAAAAAGTCTGGGAGACTTTCATCTGTGGGGAAAAACATCCTTAAAGCTTTTCAGGTCAGCTTTTGGTCTGTGGATGGATCTGAAGATTCTCACTAATTAGCAGGAATTGGTTGGCGGCAAAGTTCTTCCCAGGAAAAACGCACTTTCGCAAGAGAGAAGATTTCTACACAAAGCCAACCAAGATGATCGTTGACTGGGCTCTCTTCACAGGAATTACTGTAGAACATGACTTTCCTTTGAAACGATCAGAAGAAACAATTAGCTTGAATCACAAGAGGAGATTACCCAAAAGATTGAGGGAATATCATTTCAGGAAATGAAATACAAAAAAAGCATTATACTGACTAAAAAAGGACAAAATCTAAAAATCTGAAAATGTACCAGTGGTCGATTTCAGGAAAAGCATCGTAACTTACGATCAAATAGGGAAGGCGATGAGAGATGCACCGAAACCATACGACCTATGGATTGTTACGATGGGTTATCAATCTCAAATTGAGTTACGATGCATCGTTAAGGTTTTCTGAAATCCACCCCAAGTCTGATGTTTCAATACAAGAGGGGCCTCTATCTCTGCCTCAACAAAATGATCCTCCTAGAATGCAAACCTTTGGCCGTCTCATTTTTGGCAACAGGAGATTGGTTTTTTATTTTTCATTTGATACTGCGCAGTTTCCATCTCTCCTCTCTCCACCGTCCTCCCAGGGTCTACTGCACTCCCCTCCTTTAAACTTAATTTCACCATTACCCCAGGAATCCACCTGTACCAACATCTCAGCCGGTGTTACGCCTGGAATACATTATCACCATTCCCCATCTACGGATCATTTTCTAATTCGCTCGTCCCTAATCAATTTCGCACCAAATCACGACACGCACACTGCCCTCGATGGAACCATTCCCTCTCGTTTTTTTTTTTTTTTTTCATTTTTTTTTTTTTTCGTTTTTTTTATTTCCTCTCCCTTTTTCCACCTCTCCGCTGAAAATACTGGCTGTTGTCGCGGTGCGCAAATCGAGGCTGGC
Organism: Luidia sarsii; assembly: GCA_949987565.1. Taxonomy (NCBI): domain Eukaryota; kingdom Metazoa; phylum Echinodermata; class Asteroidea; order Paxillosida; family Luidiidae; genus Luidia; species Luidia sarsii. The sequence continues at coordinate 2,036,936 of OX465109.1, forward strand.
GTGCAGGTGATTGGATACTAACCCGTGCAGACAATGATTGGTTATATTTGTGGGGGCACTGTACCCCGTCCGGGCTCAGTCACGTTCCGTCTATAAATGGTCCCTTGCCTTTGCACTCCACGGCAGATAGATTGACTTCGTACCAAATTACTAGGCAGATTTCAATCAGGCTAGGCCTGGCCGTTCGTGTGCCTAATTCCTTGCACAAGACATAAAGACCCACTTCTCCCTCCTTCTGGCTTTATTTTGTGAATTTTCTCGTAGAGATCCTCAGAAAAAATGCGAGAAATGACTCTACGTCTTCCATTCCAATCCACAACCGCATTCTCCAGACTGTCGTCGTATCAAATAGTCCGCATGCTGAAAGCGTCTTGCGACAAGTTTGATTAAAAATCTCAAAACTATCAAGGGCCTGATGGTTGATCAAAGCACGACCTTTCTCAAAAGCTTTTTTTGGGGGGAGGGGGAGGGATTTGTAGAATTTTTGTCATTAATCAGTGAGCAGTTTGCAATATTTTTGGGGGAAGGTATTACTTTAAAGCCAATATCAATGATTTCAATTCCACATCAATTTTTCAGAGAGGGAAGCCTTGAATAAGTAGGGCAGGGCTCATCGGGATTCGGGATATAGTAGGTCTACCCAAGTCCACTCGGAGATTCTCCCCTTGGCACAAATCCCCGAGTCTCTTAAATTGGGAGGCGAGCCGAAATATCACAAAGGACTCTTATCAGTCGACCCTGGGTAAAGGCTGACAGCCCTCAGCTGGGCTCAGTAATCAAAGGGGATTTGTGACGGAGAGCCAAAAGGTAGTAGGCCCATCGTGCGTCCAGCAAGGAAAGAGGGAAGGCAAGCTATCTTTCGGCGATATTCCAAACTTGGAGTGGAGCATCGTGTGGACATGAGTAGAGGCTGCCAGTGCTGAGGGATGGAGGGGAGGGGAGGGGGTGTCCGATTACATATCGTTGCCATCGATGGCGCAACGACAGGGACACGCCCAGATCGGACGAAGTCACCGGGCTGAGACAAGCCATTGACATTAAAGGCACTCCAGTTATTGACTAGGGTGACAGATGCTATTGGCTTTTTTTGCCTTCATCTGTCCATGGAACCCCCCCTCCCCAATCAAACTGCTTCCCTCAAAGTCCTACTACGTCCCTGTTGAACCCAATATTTCCCTCAAGAAAATATCACTATTTCACACAAAGTCCTACTATGTCCCTAAATATCAAACTATTTCCCTGAAAATCAAACTATTTCCCTGAAAATCAAACTATTTCCCTGAATATCAAACTATTTCCCTGAATATCAAACTATTTCCCTGAAAATCAAACTATTTCCTTGAAAATCTCACTATTTCCCCAAATCATACTATTTCCCACCCCAATCTCTCTAATTCCCTAAAATCACACTTTTCCCCCTAAAAATCCTTCTATTGCCCACAGAAAACCCTCTGTCTCTGAACTTCTCGACTTGGTAGAAAGTACCAATCTTCAAAGCCTTGTTTCCATTCCAGAGATTAGTCCGAATCAATTTGAAATATTCCAGGATTGGAATGCCGGCTTCCAATGAATCACCTCCGTGCACTTTTGATGGCAAAAACAAAAGAGCACTGCCAATTATCATGCCTTAACATCAGCCCTGACATTGCTTGAGAGTTTAGCCAGCTGAATCCCACAGGAATGAATGCTATTGGATATCCAGATGTAGCTTCTGTTTCCAGAACAAAAAAAACCCATCGCTTGCCAGTATGATATGAAGATTGACCACAACCCAGTTGATGGGATAATCACTCCAACATTAGAGTTTCCATTTTGCTATTAGGGGCTAGGGGCTGGGCATATGGAATCACTTGGCAATTGGTAGGATGCTCATTGCATCAGCAGCTAAAGCCCTTTTCAGACGGCGCTGAAAAAAAACCTTGCAAGGCTTGAGAGAGAAATTAGCCCATAGCATGGGACGCCGTACAATAAACAGACTTTCCTCCCTTCACACGATCGATTGTCAAGGCTCCCGTGAGAAATCCTCCGCTAGCGGAAACTTTGGCGGAGGTCCGGACCTACGACAAAATCTCTCAAGGGTTCACCAGGCACGTCTGTCACTCTCTCAAGCATTGGTAACCTTTCACACGATGGCACTTTTGTAAGATTTCTCATGCATGAGACATTTTTTCAAGCTTTGCGAGTTATTTCAGCGTCGTCTGAAAAGGTCTTAAGAATGTAGGTACTCTGAAATAATCCCAATGGCCTCTGCATCCAGCCGTAGATCACCTTTTGGAGTTCCTCAGATACTCCATTTGTTCTCAGTCATAGAAAATCAAATTGATGCAAAGGGCTTCCTCACTGTATCCACGTCTTGCAAATACAGAGGGTTTGACATTTCCGTCATAGCAGGACCTTTTTCTGATGCATTTGAGAAAGGTCCTGCAAGGCTGCTATAAGATACGCCAGAGACCTCCATTTACAAGTTTGCGATTAGAATTTAAAGGCCCAATACAACATTGGGAAGATCGGAAAACATGGATGTCCGCAGATTTCCTTCTAATTTACACAGTTTGTAGACGGTCATGATAGAATCCTCATGTTGAAATCTTACGGTCTGGGATGCTGTACTTCCCTAGGAAATCTTCACTCAAACATCGGCAAATAGTTTATTACTCGCAAGTCATAAACTATTTCTTACACTACAGAATGGTGCAAAAAACGTGACTTTTTTTTACCTTTTTTCTACTTTCTCAGATCACCATTTGAGCTAAAACCTTCGCAGGATTGCTTTATGGAATGCTTAATGGTTTAACACACAAACTGTGGCAATCTATTGACCTTTACCAATGTTGTATATAGGGCCTTTAAATTCACAAGTTAGATGCCGAGGTTCACGTTTCTGCATTTCTCTATTTTTTTCATTTTGCAAGGCTTCCACGTCGTGGCTATTCCCCCCATTCATCGCGTCCTATCCTTCTCCCATTTCCAACGTTCATTGTTCATCCTCTTTTATCCGTTTATCCGCTCTCTTGTCCCTTTTCCATCTGCCATTTGCCAGCCACCCAAACCTCAGTGTTTTTTATTTGCCACAAATCTTGCTGTCCACCCTATGACAGCTCGCAGTAGGATATGAGCACAAGAGCCTGTGGAGACGATAATTTTTTTTTTTTTTCAATAACGGAAACCCTCAATTTTAAGTGGCCGACCAAAAAAAAAGAAAAAACATACACAAAAACGAAGAACGTCCGGACAAGCCAGCGATGTCGCACATGTAAGAACCCTTTGCCGATCCAATCATATCCCTTACGCTATGATTTCATTAGAGGCACCTGGCCACACTGCCTGTCCTACCATACGCCGATGTAAAAGATGTGCATTTGGAAAGCCAATTTCACGGAAATACGCCGAAATGTAAATTCAAGTACCGCGGACATCACTTCTGCCCAACTGCTTCACGTTTTCCAGCTGAGTTTTCTTGGCTATTTATATCCGGAGAGAGAGAGAGAGAGAGAAATGTTATTTCAAAGGGTTTCCGACCTCTTCCCCTGACCCGACCATCCTCACACACATAAGCATACATTTCAACAGAGCCGGGCAGACATATAATGTACACCAGACACATCCAATCCTCATTTTCCTATTCAGGGTGTGGATTTGTTTTTTCCCATCTTTGTCCCCATCCTCGCCGTCTCTCTCTTTCTTTCAAACAAACTCCCTCCGGTCATAAATCCCCCTAAGGACTGGCGTGGATTTGCGGATTGCAGAAGAGAGTGCAGAATCGGTTCAAATTCAGAACTCCAGTCTTGCTGCATAATATGGGTTCTGATGATTTTATTTCACTCAATCCGCAACTCAGTATCTCTCAAATCTGACCGGCTCTCTCCATTGCAGATTACCGGGAAGTTCGTGAACCCATCTGTGTTATGAAGAAAAGTCAAAAAAAAATAAAAAAATTGATCTTTTCTTAGGTCGGTAACGGTGACCGAAAATGCAGATGCATCAGCTTTGCATTTTGAAAAGGATTTAGTCTTTCTCCCAAATGCTACATTGCATACCAATTGGGGTAGTGCCTCTATGTCTTGAGTCATGTCTCGGTCCTCTCGTAAGGAGAGCAGTTGGATTCGCTTCTCCCCACTCGGTCACTCAAGCAGTCAAGGATGCAAGAACTCTCCCTCAATACCACAGGAGCGAGTCACGGATCGGCGAGGGGAGGGGATGACAGAAAACACATGGTTCCCTGATTGCTATGGACTCAAATGCGATCAAAAATCCATGAAATTAAAAGACTGCGAAGCTAGGTTTGGCTTGTGCGGGGGTTGGGGAGAGGGGGAGGTGTGAACACGGAGGGGTTTGACAATTGGTAGGATGCTCTTTGCATCAGCAGCTAAAGCCCTTTTCAGACGACGCTGAAAAAAAAAATTGCAAGGTTTGAGAGAGAATTTAGCGTATAGCTTGGGACGTCGTACAATACACAGTTCCTCCCTTCACACGATCGATTGTCAAGGGTCCTGTGAGAAATCCTCCGCTAACGGAAGATTTGGCGGAGGTCCAGACGTAAGACAAAATCTCTCAAGGGTTCAACAGGGACGTCTGTCACTCTCAAGCATTGGTGGCCTTTCCCACGACGGCACTTTAGTAAGATTTCTCATGCAGGATAAATAGGCTTGCGGTGACACCATGGAAATTCTCTTTTGTGAAATTAAAAGACTGCGAAGCTAGGTTTGGCTTGTGCGGGGGTTGGGGAGAGGGGGAGGGGTTGGACACTGGCCAGGGACTGGATGCAGAATTGAGGTTGAAGCAGCGGCTGAAGGGAGCAATTAGACGCACTCAGAGAAGACCATTTGTCTCTAGTGATGTCTGCTCCTTCGTGCCAATGGAATACTCAATGTGGTCATGCATGGCTGAGCAAGTTTCCTCTAAGCCTAGCCTCAATCAACCCCCTTCATTGCCACGAGAGACGTTTTGTCACACATCCAAGAAAACTACAGAGCAAGACTAAAAAAAAAAACACCACAAACCACAAAAAAAACCTTGTCTCAAGTTGCAGATTCAGTGCTTGTCCAAATTTTGTGCTCATAGATCGCATAAAATCATTCTGGTCTGACTTTCTTTTCAGATTCGCTTTGCTTATGCTCTGTTGAATTCTGATGGCCTTTTCTTTTTTTTTGTGGGGGGGGGGGAGTGGGAAAATGTGAGATTTTGGACAAAATTCGGGTACCGATCGGTGTAAGCTAGCTGGGAAAAACACGCGTGTATTGCACCTGCCATGAAACACTAGCTGAGTTGCCATTCCTGGACCCACTCTCACTGACAACGGAACTGCGGTGGGATATTGATTGCTCCCGATGCACCGAGCTGAACTGGTGACAAGTTATCTCTCTCGATCACTCTCTCTCTGTCCCTCTCCGTCTCTCTCTATCGCAGCCTCTCCCGGTACACAGATTTCACGACCCCTCGGCAGAAGGCACCCTTCAAGGTACCTCTCAAAGGGGAGGAGGGGAGAAAAAAAAGAAAGAAAAGAAGAAAGAAAGAACGGAAAAAAAGGAACTCGACATGCCCGGACACGTAGAGGGCTCGTCAAGATTTTACACCGACGGCTAACAGCAAGATGGAGAGACATTATCCCACCTGACAGCCTACAGAGTGTCCTGTTTTCGCATTTTAATCATTCATGAGCGAGCGCCGGTGAACGAAGTTCCACGAACTGTTTCGGAGCACGGGTTTCCGTCCCGGCCACCAGAGACCGGCTGTTCGGGGCCATGGATGGAGGTTCGGGAATCGTATCGCTCTCGTCCCTTGTTTTCCGGCCGTCTCCAGTGAGTGCTCGTTAGGAAACTGTCGGAGGGGGGGGGCTTGCCGGCGAACATCGTGCCCGCCCCTTAACAAGTACCCTGCCCGGTGCCCCGGGGGGCCGGGGATCCCTGGATGTATAAAACATGCATGTCGGTATTTGGCAGACGTTTGGGCAAAATCACAATCCCGACGGCACAGAGGCTACAAACTAGCACAGGGAAACGGAAAAACTCACCACAGAAAAGAAAAGAAAAGAAAAATCTACAGAAAAATGTCACAATTTTCATGCAAAATTCAATCCCAGTACTGATTATTAACATGTTGGGGTCTGCATTTTTAAGGGTCAATTCAATGTATTAAAGGCCCAATACAACATTGGGAAGATCAGGAAATGTCAATGTCCACAGATTTCCTTCTAATTTACAGTTTGTAGACGGTCATGACAGAATCCTCATGTTGAAATCTTACGACCTGGGATGGTGTACTTTTCAAGAAATCTTCACTCAAACATCGACAAATAGTTTAAAAACTCAATTTTGTGAGCGATTCCTTACTACTGCCCTCACAAAAAAGCCAACAACTGTTTTGAATACATTGTAAACCCTAAGGATGCACACATGTACATACATGTGTGCATTTATATGCAGATGGTGGTTGTTACAACACTAATTAGTCTCATGAGGGTGCTATTTAAAAATCTGACCGAATCCTTTCATCTCTCAAAGGTTAGTTTTTTGCCCATTTCTCCTTTCTCAGATTAACATTAGGGCTAAAACTTGTTTTGGGGGTATGTTAAATGGTTTAACATACAAACTACGGTAATCTTTCGACCTTTACCAATGTTGTGTTGAGCACTTTAAGTACACATAAGTGTGATAAACTGTAATCAACCAAGCCATAGAATAGAAGTCATTGGTAATGCTAAGCATTGCAGAACACACAGACAGCCGTCTGTTTAAATTTCAACAGAAACATTTACAGACAGCGGAATGGAAAGGAAACAAATGAAAATGCATTATCATTTCTTTTTCTTCAAGTCAAATAGGATCAGACAAAAGGGGTCAGGTGATCCTGCATTTCTTGCTCGTTCTAATAAAAAAAAATAATAAAAAAAAAATGGCTCAACTCCCGAGGGACAGTGATGGGCCAGTATCATCTCCAGTTCCAAATAAGGGCAGGTACAGGAAAGCGACAAAAATTCCTGCTCCGTGTCATTCTGTCTGCGGCCTGTTTTAACAATTATCGGGATGACGCACTAAAGCGGGTCGACTGACAAGCGAAGCTCTCGTTCTGCAGATGGAGGACGCTTTAGGCTTCTGTGACCGACGCTGATCACATTGCCTTTTTATGATAATTTTTTTTTTGCTTTCCGTTTCATTAGTAATCTTTCAATCACTGGCGGCCATTTTGGTTGCTAAGGCCTGGTCCTTCCCACAATGCACAGTGTTTCTGCAGTTCTAACACTACTTCAGCCAGATTTTTTTTTTTTTTTTTTTTTTTTTTTTTGGGGGGGAGTAATGCGTGAAATTCAGCCTCAGATTATAAAACAAAACGGGTGTCCAAATCATTCTCTTATGATTGCTTTGCAGGATGACACTTTTTGAGATGCTGTCCAAAGAGAAATGGGGAGGGAAAGAGCTGTCAAAATGACACTCAGCCATCCCCTCCAGCAAAATATCAACTCTTGTAGGTGTAAAAAAAGAAAGAAAAAAAGCCCAAAGCCGCTCGCTTTTCAGAAACTGGCTCAAGATTGCTTTCAACCAACGGCTCCTTTCCCAGCGAGTACGCTTTTTATCACTCAAACCACTTCATGCGTAGGGGGACCGGCTCGCTATCAGTTCTAAAAAGCTCCGGCTGAAAATGCGGCGTATCAACATCGTAAATTTTGAGATAAGCCATCCCCATTTGCAAGCGGGGATGACATGACAGTCGGAGTGGGGCGACGCCGGGGATGGAGTTGGATAAGCGGACAGGGCTGTGAAGCCCATTAACTCTACAGGGGGATAAGAGTCTTGCTTTGTCCGGCGCAAAGGCTCGAATTTCAGAATATGTGATACCCCACTCGCCGCTGTGTATATGCCACTGTCTGCGCAAATTACAAAATACGACTTGGCGGTTCACACAAGGGAGAGGCATATTTTGCATTGGAAATAGTTATGAAACATGGCAACTGCTCGCGCACATAGATAGAGAGGGAGTGGAGTGCGGATGAGAGTTTTTGCCATGGTGCAGATCGAGGGGAAATTGAGGAGGACGGAGATTGGTGTGAAGTTTGGACGGACGTGATTCTGGTGAAATAAAAGCAGGCTGTGGTATGAGGGGGCTACAGGGGAGGAAGCATGGTTTAAGGGATTTGTGTAATAAACAAATTGCATAAAATTGTGCAGATGTGTTGCCGTGGAAACATTCTAAAGACAAAAATGACAACATCTGAGTTAGTACACACACAGAAAGACTCCTACCCAAACCTCACACATTTCTAAATGAAGATTTCCGTCCATAAATCACATCCCTTCTCTCCAAAGTTGCTCAAGAAAAAATTTTCCCCGATCGAGGAGCCCTTCCCCATCCTACTCGGAACAAAGACACTCGAACGTGCCAGCCCCAAATTAGTGACTCATCCTGACGTCGGGGAAAATTAATTGCAACCTCTCATCCTCCCGTCCCTCTCCGAGTGTCATGTCCCGATGAGAAAACCCCGAAAAACCAACGGAGCATTTCCCCATAACTTGGCCTCGCTGATTCACCCTTCTACAGTTACCAACGACCAGTCCCCCCCCAAGTTTCAAGAACTGTGATAGTAATAGACACCACATACACAGCAGGGACCCTAATTTGGAAGAGTCTTTGGGAAGGCATTCCCACTATTCTGCCAATTGGGATATTTATACTCGGCATGCAGTTAAAACATGTACGTGCACACTTTGTACATGTGTGTATGTGTTAGTGTGAGACTCCATCACTGTGGTCAATGCCACTGACTATGCCTAGGTCTGAATGTCTTGGCTACGGCTTCAAATGACACACCAGTCTATGGGAGGCCCCGGCAAGCGGCTGAAGCCGATCCCCATAGACTTGTGTGCTATCGACAGCCGTAGCCAATGAATTCTGATACTGCGTATCTCCTTCGTGGCTCGATCTAATCCGATCTACACGTATATCATCGTGTCTATTGACTCAAAGGGTGTCAGAAACTAAACTTCACTTCTCAAAGGATACATTAGTTACCCTGGAAACATCTTGGTGTTTTGGTGACTACTGAGAAGTTAATGAATGAAATCCCCGTTTAAAATTATATATACATGTACATAACGTGACACATTATGTATATATATTTTTTTCAACATATACAGTAATTACATTTGTGAAATAGTTGCTGCCTCAAATACATTTATTGATCTCAAAATAATTTTGCATTTTTTTGGCATTTTCATATTACCAGTAAACGGAAGCCAAAATTATCAGCATTGATTTCTCTTGAAGTAAATTTTTACCGTAATCATGATGCCAATCGTCGGGGGGAAAAAATGTGTAAATAAACACGTACTCTGAGACACTTATGCTGGGATTTGGCGACAATATCGCCTGGCACATTCAGTACTGTTGCCAAGAGGTACCCATTCACTGCCATGGGATTCGACTCACTAGCGCTGGCTTTCCACCCAAGCTTCGTCTCGGCTTGACTTGTTCCAAAAACAAAAAAAACGGCGCGATACCTAACCCCAAGTACTTGTGGTTGGAATGTGAAGTGGCTGGCCGTGGAGTAGACGGGCAGGCAGTCTCGTCTAAGATTTCCCAAAAAAAATTAATGTCTTTTTTAACCGTAAATGTTACATGCATAAATGCTTCCTTCTATCCAAGGTGTTCCACTCACTCTGCAACTGTACCATTTTGTTTTGATTTTTGCATTCAAGGCGCATTTAAGGCAAGCATCTCTGAAATGGCAGAATCATTCTTTAGAAGGATGGAATCCTGATCTGCGGAATGGGACTACACTCCTTGTAGTGGCTTAGTTCATACAGGGCTTTAAGTTGAAAAGGTTTTCAGTTTCAATATTCCAGATAATTTCCCAGCTTTCTATTTTTGCATGTCAATTGATCCATCCTTCATTTTTTGGGGGGGTATTCAAGTGATAAAGTAAATATGAAGTTAATACAAAAAAAACTGTTGCAAACTGCTCACAGACTAAAATGACTTGCAATGCATAAATCTCAAAAGTTAGAGGGCCTGACGATGCAATCCTAGCAGGACCTTTCTCAAAGGCAAAGTGATAAAATTAAGGTTGCAAACAGCTCATTGACGAGGCCGATCCCGACAATCTCACCATTCTAGGCGACCGGAAAATTCAGTACTAGAGGGCTCTTACTCTAAAGGCAGGACAACAAGGGCAGGACAGGAAGGAGAGGGGTAATAAGATATCTGTTTTTATCCTCCTCACTCCTGCCTCCCAGAGAGGTCCTTGCACATCTGCTCGGATCGAAATGTCAAGCCCCTCCGAAAGTTTGAAAGATTCGGAAATCAATTAGGGTTTTACTGGGTTATGGGGCCTTATCAAATATTGGCCTAATAATACTCCAGAGGCGTTTGTTAATTGCAAAGACAGCAGTGCAGGGAAGCCTGAAGACAGGATTTGCGAAACCAATTTCTGCTCGGGAGTTTTTGATGTGAATCTTCTTCCTCTCTGTCATATTGTAAAGGTGAGGGGATAGGGGGGAGCGCGTCAATTAGCACGCCACCGTGGGGGAGCCCTTTGGCAGTCTTGTCAGATTGACGATTGGCGTACTTTCTTCAAGTCATTAGGGGATAATTCAGGAGACGTGTCAGGAATCAGAAACTGAGGATGTGGGGGATGCAGAGGTGGTAAACCAACACCACTCTGTCTGTTGGTCTGATTGTGTCTGCCTGCCTGTCTGCCTGGCTGTCTGACTCGTGTCTGCCTGTCTGTCTGTCTGCATCTATTGGTCTGCCTGCCTATCTATCTGTCCTTCTGTCTGCCCATCTGCTTGTCTGTCTGTCTGTCTCCCTGTCTGCCTCTCTCTGTAAGCCAGTTTGTCTGCCACACTGCCTGTGTCTGTCTGCCTACCTATCTATCTGTCCATCTGTCTGCCCATCTGCTTGTCTGTCTGTCTGTCTCCCTGTCTGCCTCTCTCTGTAAGCCAGTTTGTCTGCCACACTGCCTGTGTCTGTCTGCCTGCCTCTCTATCTGTCCTTCTGTCTGCCCATCTGCTTGTCTGTTTGTCTGTCTCCCTGTCTGCCTCTCTCTGTAAGCCAGTTTGTCTGCCACACTGCCTGGGTCTATGTGTCTGCCTGCCTCTCTGTCTATCCATATGTCCCCCACCACTTCTGCCTGTCCGTTTGTCTGTCTGTCTGTCTCCTTCTCTGTGTCTCCACTGCATACATGTACCGGTATGGAGGGGTTGGGACCCAATTGACCAACGAGGGAAAGGTCACAGTAAATGACCACTAGTGACCATTAATACAAGCCTTCTGGTTTAAATCAGAAGACATCCACACACCACAGTACATCTCTGTCATGAGGGCTTCACTCCAAGTGAAGCAGCAATTGGCCACACAAAGTCCAGGACAGTAATGACCACCGACTGACCACTTCAGAATGACCGTTGGATATCTCTATGAGACGTCCCTATTAAAGTCACCACAGATGTGATTGACCAACAATCTTACAAGGTCAATGTACACAGTCCAGAGCAAAACTTGTCAACAACTAATTATTCATTTCGACACTAAAGCACTTTCACCAAAAGAGAAAAAACCCCACAACAACAAACCTTGCTGCGGGAAATTATCTCTAGACGAGCAATTGCAAAGCCTCCTACGCGAGCCCCATTTATATAAATATTTAAATTGACTGAAGATGGATGAAAATCAAGCGGACACTTTAAGAGATAAACAATCCTGATTTCCATCAGCGGAGCCATCTGCCCGGAGACAGAGAGAAATTAGAAGATGACAAATGTCGGGCCTGTGGGCAGGACTGCCCCAAGGGACTCGAGCATAAACAACCAAAAAATGTGAGTGATTGCGGGCTGGATAAATGATGGTAACTAAACAAAAAAAAACCCAGGAAAGTTCGGCACGAGAGAAAATCATAACCATTCATCACGACGGTGAGAAAGTCACGGATACTGTTTCAGGATTAAAATTTCCGGAAATGGTTGATGGCATGACAAGACATTTACCATGTTATGAGTTGCTGAGGTAAAAATCGGCAAAGTCTAAATATGAATTCAAATTTGCACAAAAGCAAAATACATGTACTGCCATACACCAATGTTCGTCTCTTCCTGGGTTTAAATGAGTGTTGACCATTCATGAAACTGTCTGAAAATTATTCTGATTGTATTCTGGCAGCGTTTGTCAGGACTATTTCGCAACATTTCTAAAATTATACATCAAAATATACAAATTGTCATGAACTTGTATCATCTTCTCTGTTCATTTCATTCCACATTTCGAATGGAATTTAAATATCAATTCAGAGGGCAATTTGGTGTGGCCCCCAAAAACAAGCCTTCTAAAAAATAATAAAACCTATATATGAAAGATAAAAATGTGCACAAAGCGTTGGCTTAGTTAAGGCATTGTTTGCAGCCTGGGTTACTTGTTTCTGGTTGTCAGTGAGCCAAGATGGCCGCCTAGCGACCATAAGAGTGATTTCCCTTGGGTAATAGCAATCTAAAAAATTAATGTAATGGATAACTTCCGAAATTGAATCACCCCTAAATGTACAGATACTATAGAAGAGCTAATGCCTACCTAATGGTAGTGCTACTCATTATGTAGAGAGATATGCGTGCCATGCTTGACTTGCTCTAGATGTAAAAGATGAATGATTCTTCTTCATCTCTGTCTGTCTCCCCTCTCTCTCCTTCTCTCTCCTCTCTGTCTCTCCATCTCTCCTCCTCTCTCTCCTTCACTCTCCTCTATCTGTCAGTGTCACTCTCTCTGTTTCTCTGTCTCTCTCCCCTCTCTCTCTCCTCTGTCTCTCTCTATCTCTCATCTCTCTGTCTATCTGTCTCTCTCCTATCTCCTCTGTCTGTCACTCTCTGTCTCCTCTCTCCTCTGTCACTCTCTGTCTGTCTCTCTCCTCTCTCCTCTGTCTGTCACTCTCTGTCACTCTCTGTCTCTATGTCTCTGTCTCCTCTCTCCTCTGTCACTCTCTGTCCATCTCTCTCCTCTGCCTGTCACTCTCTGTCACTCTCTGTCTGTCTCTCTATGTCTCTCTCCTCTCTCCTCTATCTGTCACTCTATGTCTGTCTCTCTATGTCTCTCTCCTCTCTCCTCTATCTGTCACTCTCTCTCTCTATGTCTCTCTCTCACTCTCCTCTCTCTCCTTTGTATGTCACTCTGTCAGTCAGCCTGTCTGTCTGTCTGTTTTAAAAGCCACTGTTGTTCTCTTTTGGAGCAAAAGCCAGTCCTGACAGGTCCAATTTGTATTTTCTTCATTGATACAGCATTAATTCAATCCAGGATATACAGAAGAAATTTATCACAATATCTTAGAAGCGAAGAAAATCTCACTCCAAAATGGCAAACCATTAGCCTCAATTGAGGCAGATGTGGTAACGCACTCGCATTATGAATATATACAGCGGCAACGTCCAGGAGAAAAACTCAAAGCGGGGGACAAGCATTTCCAGACATCTCGGCAGCATCCTCGGAATGTGGGTCATCTCCGAGGACTCTCCGCCGGTGCGTTTCTGGGCCACTTTCGGCTGACAATGCCACTTGTCGACCGGAATAACCGAGGGGCCAATTTTTTTTAATGAGTGAGCGGGGAAAACAGTTGCCAGCGGTGCAGGTGATATTGCCCGACCGTTCTTGTTACAGCTCAGGTACAATTCAGGACTGATAGGTGAAAGGTGTTCTTTTTCCCCGAGCAAAGGAAAATGCCGCGAACTGATTAAATGTAAACATTGTCTTATGAAAATCATACATTTAAAGGGGAAAAAGGTCAATTCCAGTGTCTCTTGTATTTCAAATGAAAATTGCTTAAGGTGATATACAAAAATGTTGCAAACTGCTTACTGACTAAAATTACTAAAATGCAAGTCTTAAAATTTAGTGGGCCTGACGTTTCAATCCTAGCAGGACCTTTCTCAAAGGCAGAAAAAAAAAAATAATAATAAAAAAAAATGAACACACATCATATTTCTGGATTATTTTCCGTCATATACCAGGATCTTTTTTAAGTGTCCTTAAAAACCAGTACAGTCGATAAGACTCAAGATAAGCTGGTTTTGAAAGCAACAATTACGTGAGAAAGTGACTCTCTCTCTCTCTCTCTCAGGGAGGTTTCAAAACTGCAAGGACCTTTCTGACAGGCGGAATCGTGGAGGTTTGTTACAAGGCCACAAGTCACTGACAGTCTCTCCTTGACCAAAGGGAATGACAAACAAGATGCGCCGTCTGGAAAAAACGGGATAGAAGTTGAGATTCCTCTCGAAGGAAACTTGCTGACAGAACAGTGAACGAGTACTCACATGGTTAACCACTTCTCAGTGCCTTTGACTGTCACATTTTACGGCCGTAGAGTAGGCCTAGATGCCCCTCACCCATACGCTGCGGCAAAGAACCCTGCTTTCCCTTTGTCCATACGGTAAAATCACCGAATTAAAAAACAAAAAGTGCCATTTTCTACACGCGCTAAAAAATTGGGAACAATAATATGCTGGTAAGATAATCGATAAGAGTACACTGATAAGAGTACAATTGGCACCTGGCACAATTTGACCGGTATGTCTGTGTGGCTTCTGTCATGCTACACACTGTTTTGTGGTAGGCTAGAATAGAGTCTTTGTTAAAAACTTGGATAAAAGTGGTGCACAGATTCGGAGGACCCGGCCTATAGAGACACAGCTGGTGCTCCAAATTCTCCCCCCACCTGATGTGGTCCAAGTCTACTACTGATACCTACTCAGATTACCATATTATGAGTTGCATATTTCCCTAGCCCTATTATGCCCTTCGCTAAATTCTTGATCAATTGGTAGTGCGTCCTCATCTCCCATGATGCCTAGCGGCATAGCCGCCATGATCTTCCTCTTTTTTGAGAATTTTCCTCTTTTTCAAGAATTTTCCTCTTTTTCGAGAATTTTTTTAGCGAATGGCATAATAGGGCTAGGGAAATATGCAACTCGTATGGTAATCTGGGTAGGAGAAGGCAGTAGACTTACAAGTCCCGGCGTGAAGCTTTTTAAGAGCTCGGGCAAAGATCGAGATGGGGAAAGCTCTCGGATTCAAATTCTTCTGACGAAAAAAAAAAAACCAGCGAGTTGGAGCACACCTGGGAGTGTCAGATATAGGGTGACCCGACCACGTGTGGTGGTGATGATGGGGGGGGGGGAGATTCTCACTCACCGTCATTCGTCATGCAAGGGGCGTACTCGGTAAAGCTGGCAAAGTTGTCCGAGCCCACATAGCAGTGGCCCACCGGTTCCCTCTTGTCGTCCTTCATATCGGCTGAGAAGAACCACGTGTACCGGGGAGCACAGGCCTGGAAGTCAACCGCCAAAGCGGACAGTTTTTGAAGTCAAACATTTTCAAATCCGAGGCATTACCAAAAAAAAGGCAGACTGATAAGGCCTGAGACCTACAAGATTTAGACCAAAATTTATAACAAAATTCAGACGTTTTGTTCGATCCTAGAAGGACCTTTCTCAAAGCCTTTGCCTTTGAGAAAGATCCTTTGAGAAAGGTCCTGCTAGGATCGAAACGTCAGGTCCCCTATCTTTGGAGATTTATGTATTGCAGGTCATTTTAGTCAGTGAGCAGTTTGGAATTTTTTGTATTTTTTTTTACTTCAAAAAAGATGGGAGAAATGGATTCAAAGGTCCACATGATATCAGATTGATTCAAATATTACCAATATCATAACTGATCCACTGGGTTAGTGTCAATTTGTTTGAATATGGTGATGTTGGAGCTTACTGAATGGAGCAACACTTTCTTGTGAGATGCAGGATCATACGCTTCAAATTCCTCATAATTTTGGCTTGATGCAAAATAAAGGATTCAAAGGATTCAATATTACAAATATCATAGCTGATCCACTGACTTTTGAGATTTGAATATGGTGACGTTCAAGTTTACTGTGTGAAGCAACACTTTCATGTGAAATGCAACATCATATATTTCAAATTCCTCATAATAACTTGATTCAAATGTTACTGATAAAAAGTTAAAAAACACAGTGTCTGGTAAAAAACAGTGATGATCTATTTGAATTTTCATTGGCACACAGTGCAGCCACAGTGCCAAGATCTGGAAATTGATTAAAAACTTACCACCACATTTCCGTTGGGTCCCGCACTTTTCAGTGAGGCGCCAAACCACTGATATGATTTGTCGGCAACCTGGTTACCCAAACTGTCTGTAGTATGACCTGTGGGGGAAAAAAATGATTAAAATAACCTCAAAGTGAAAATCAAAATTAGAAAACTTAGGAGGGCCTGAAGTTTTGATCCTAGCAGGACCTTTCTCAAAGGCATAATGCCTTTGAGAAAGGTCCTGTTACGATTGAAACATCAGGCCCTCCAAATTTTGATTAAATACAAAAGATGATGACAAGTTCGACAGGGTTTCGGATTTTATAATTTCTCTCAAAAAATGTAAAAAATAGTCTATAATCCTTCAAATTTTTGAGTATAGAACAATACATATTTATTATAATATGATATTTTTTGCATCGTAAGATTGTCATTCAAAGATGTTTGGCCCTAAAAGTGGAAAAATGAATGGTTGATCTTTGGGTCCGAGCAGGACTTTTCTCAAGGGCAGAAATTGATTTCCATTTTATTCATGCCAATGTGACATGACACCTATTTTTTCCAGAATTTCACAAATTTAACATTTAGGCCTAGTTCCTGTGTAAAGAAAAAACTTTACATGAAAAGATGTCTGTTACATCTTTGTTATACAAAGAAAACAGCGTACGAAATGTTGCAAACTGGTATAGTGGAACATCGCTGTAACGAACGCCGATATACCGAACATTCGACTGTAACGAACATGCCCTTTGGCTCCTGATTTTTTGTGTACAAAAAATGTGGCCGCAACTGCTATAACGAACGACCACTATACAGAACAATTTCCATGGATTCCAGGATGTTCGTTATAGAGACGTTCCACTGTACCTAGAGTGATCTAAAATATGCAAATAAATCTGAAAAGAGGTCTGGTATTTTTGCAAGCAGCCCACTTTGCTCTGAGGAAGGGCCTGCCTGGTAGGATCCAAACACATGTTCCTCTGGAAAAAAAACACCTTGACAACAAGCCGACCGCAAAAAAATTGTGGTTGTGCGGACAAGAGTCCAACCAATTTCTCTGACTCAATATTGGGCTGAGACAAACATGCCCTTTTGAACTTGGGAGCTCGGGCCCCTTCCCGTTGCCCAATGAAAGAAAAAAATCACTGATGCAAATGACCTCCGCACAATGTCCGCCTACATCTGCCGGTCCACGTGCCAGTGAGTTTATGCATTGCCTGCCCCTCTCTCTCTCTCTCTTTCTCTCTCTCTCTCTCTTTCTCTCTCTCTCTCTCTCTCTCTCTCTCTCTCTCTCTCAGTCTCAATTAGATTTGGAATTTGTGTAACGGGCGCGCTTGAATTCGAGCCACGCCACAGAATCTCCTCCACTTGTGTGCCCCGCCGCACAAAGACACAGACCCATAGATTTTTCGCAGCGACCCTAGTATCGGCCCGGCCAAGCATCTACTGCGGACCGATAGCGGACGCAACCCTCCCAAGACCCAAGCAGGGAAGTGCACCGGCCTCTCAAGACCCAAGCCGAAGGGAATAAGAAAGTACTTTAAATGGTGTTAGCTTATCCTTGTTTTAAACCCCCCCTACAGAATTCTCCTTGCACACCAACAGAGGAATACACGGTGGACATTCATTAAATCCTTGAATCACTACTCTAATCCGAGAAGAAGTGTATATAAATAGCTGGTTTAGCTATACAGAGATCAGACTGCCAATTGTGGGGTTTTTTTGTCAGTGAGGGATGGCACGTTTGACTTATCAATGGCAGAATATCATCAAAAGGAATTCGGAGTCCTGTCAAGAATCCATTTCCTTCCCACTCTCTCTCTCTCTCTCTCTCCCGCCAACTCTCTCCAACTCTCTCCTCCTCCGTCCAACTTCAGATCGCTGTCACTGTGGACTAAGTGGACAGGAGACAACAGTACACCTATTGGAAGGGCATAATCCATCTCGCTGGAGTATAATGGGTTATCGGATAGGGGACCGAGCCAGGACCGAGTGCAGCACTTTGGTTACACACCCCTTCTGCCTAATGCTTGGTAACGCTCAACGATGCAGGGCATCACCTCGGCCGAAGGATTGACAAGGCTTAGGCTGTCCGTCTGAGGCCCATTGTATGAATACAGTGTCTGTTCCTGCCTCTACGTTCTCCTATAACCCTTT
Organism: Luidia sarsii; assembly: GCA_949987565.1. Taxonomy (NCBI): domain Eukaryota; kingdom Metazoa; phylum Echinodermata; class Asteroidea; order Paxillosida; family Luidiidae; genus Luidia; species Luidia sarsii. Next base: position 2,055,157 of record OX465109.1, read on the forward strand.
CAACGAATGGCCCCTGCAGCTATTATGTAGGACTGACTTCAACCCCCCCCCGCCCCCCCCCCCCAAAAAAAAACAGGGAGTGGATCCAGCAGAAAGACCGGATCAATATTCAAAGACCTTTACTGAGTACAAGCTGCCTTGAGTTTACAGCCATCATAACAAAGTCCACCGTCACAAAATACCACTTCCAACTTTCTCCAGTCAGGGACAACAATCAAAGACCTTTACTGCGTACAAGCTGCCTTGAGTTTACAGCCATCATAACAAAGTCCACCGTCACAAAATACCACTTCCAACTTTCTCCAGTCAGGGACAACCAAAAGAATGGCCAACAAGCCCAAGAGACACTCCCCCCCACCCCCCCCCCCAAAAAAAAAAAGCTGAAAGAAATCAAAAGCATCTGATCGACAAACAAAACAACCGCCCTAGCCTTTGAGTGCAAAAGTGAACATCTACATAATAGCTGTCAACTGAACTTCTGCTAAAAAGAGGAATCACAGAGCAAACTACATACATGTGTATTTCTAAGCCGAAAATTGGAATCTGTTGTCAAGAGCTTGTAAAAAGTGATCAATTTCTATCAAAAAGAGAGGAATGATTCCTCCAAAATAGGAATGGTTGGCAGCTATGGAATAAGAGTGTATTTCCAAGCCAAAAATCGTAATCTGATATCAAGAGCTTAGTAAAAAGTGAAAAAAAAAGAGAAAAAGAGGAATGATTCCTCCAAAATAGGAATGGTTGGCACCTATGCTAAATGTCTGCCTGGAGTAAGGAATTAACTCGCCCCCGCCCAGTGGTTTCTACAAAATGGAGGCAGCCGACAGAAACAACTGCAGAAACTGTGAGACAAAATGAGCAACTGCAGACAGATTGACGATGCCTGGGATGCCACGGCTGGTTAGCTTCAACAATCAACGCTGACAGAGGATAAATAAACGCAGCATAACTGACCGGACCCTTTACGATTAGGATTATACAAAACCCCCCAAAAACCTGACAGGGACAGATCATCACCAGGCGACCATGTGGTAACGTTGTTAGTGTTTGGGGAAATTTGGGTCACTCTGTGCTGGTAATTACAGCGAAGAACATTTGAACACTTGCCCTTCCCTTTGATCTCACCCTACCAGCTTTACTCTTTGTCCTTTATTTCTCATCCGTGTCCTATTCACTCTCTTCCCCCTTCCTTCGTGTACATGTATCTGTTTTGTCCTTGTCACTCTGCCTTTGAGAAAGGTCCTGCTAGGATCAAAACGTCAGGCCCACTAAATTTGAAAACTTTTATTTCAAAAACAATATCTAAGAGGTAAGAGATTGATGCACGGTCATCCATGGGTCCCGATAGTCTCACAGACTGACTAAGGGATGGATAGGATCAGGAAGGACACTCATTAATCAATGTTCACTTCTGGTGTTTTTTCCCCATTATGGTAATGAACTTTGTTTTTCACGCAAGTTTCCAAATTGTCTATAAGGGGGGAAAATACATATGTGGCTACAGTGGGATTATAAAAAAAAAAAATCATTTTAAACCTCCATACATATTGTCGTCCAATACTGAAAGCTATTTGTCTGCCAATCTATTTTGGAAGGTGGCAACATAAAGGCCCATTTACCCAGGTGCCCGGTAACGGAAAGCCGGCAATGTCGCGCGGTTTTTATCACGTTTACACAGGAGCAGAAACTCTCTCGGCACCAATTACTATGCAAATGACATTCTCCAAATACACAGGAGCGCAGACCTGCTCGGTATTTACGCAAATGACATTCTCCAAAGACAATGGCGCCGTCTCGGAAGGAATCAAAAGCAAGAGAAAGAAGCTCTCCTACCTCTGATCCTGACGAGATTGCTTCTCAAGCGAAAGAGAGGTTTTTTTTTTTAAGTAATGTGCTAGCTGATTTTATGATGTGCTGTGTGTTTTTCTTGTTTTTTTCTCTGCTTCTGGTTCTAGGGTTGCTGGTCAGATAGCTAAGATGATTAATTACGTAGGTAGGGTTAGAGGCGTCTGTCTCCAGAAAAGGTCGAGACATCACCGATGTCAGCAGGGTTAGGCTTTAGTAATGCTTAATTAACTGATGATTAACTAATGATTTGCTGGTGGGACAGACGTATCCCCATACTGTGGTTTGGGTACTGACCTGGCAACCTGTCTTTATCTTCCATCTTTAAACTGTTTCTCACATCTGTTATCTTTTCTTTTACCCGTTCCAATTGTAATGCGCTTTTGATCATTTGTATGTAAAGAGCGCAGTATAAATGTTGAATTATTTTTTTCAAGAGAAACCGAAGCATTTGATTGGTTAGTATGCAACGTCGCAGCGCGATATGTTTGGAAACAATCACTCTGGTTTGTAAACCCAGCGGTTTACTACACAACCGCAAGGTTTGTCCGCTTGTAAACATCCCCATAGAAAACTGTGTGTCGTAAATTATTGATCTCGCAGATTTCTGTTACCGCTTGCGTGTGTAAATAGACCTGGCACAGCATAATGAGGAATACCCCCCACTTTTGAGATTTTGAGATTTTCTAATAATGTGAAAGAGTATACAATTAGCTTTCAAATGATATCAAATTCATTTCCGTATGAACTTTGTTGTAAATAGTACAAGGGGACTTCGCTCGTTCGTTTGGTACCAGACACAATATAGCAGCGCCATTTTAACTCCTCAAAAGCGGCCATTCAAAAAGGCCGGAACTTTACATTTTCATGAAAACAGTACACAAACACTCCCCCCAAATCCTCGTTTTTTCAACAATTAGAAATTTCGGAAAAATCCTTTGGACATAATATCCTCCAATACATTAACTTTCCAAAAAAAGAAAAAAAAAAGATTTTTTTTTCATCAAATTGAGAAGATACTTTGACTTCAGGCGTTGTTTACCGGTACTCAAAAAGTGTTTTGGTGGGATATTCCTCATGTGGCTGTGCCGGGTCACAAATAGACCTTTAGGGCTGGATAGCTCAGGTGGTGGTGCACTGGTTTCCCAATCCAGAGGCTTGGGTTCAAGTCCCAGTCCGGTCAAATCAGTTTTTCGTACCTGTGAGGTCAAAGGGGATTTGCTCGCACTGCCCTGGAGAAGTGAGCGGTGCGACGGGGCATTTGTAAACAGCGCCCCCTTCCACCACATCTGGCTGACTCGTATTTGCTTTGGGAGCTCCCACAAGCAACCTGCAACAAATAAAAGAAGAACCAACATTTAACGACTAATACAAATTAACTACAAATTAACGAAAGCCAAATATATCATGTAAAGAAATACAATTTATCATGTATCATGGAAATCTGAATGACAATAGGGGTGTGATCCCTGGAAATACATGGAAGTCAATGGTTGAATTGCTTCTGGCACTGGCACCCCCACCCCAGCAAAGACTAGTTGACTATTAGGGAAACCCCCATCTAAGGGCTGGATAGCTGAAATGGAAGAGCACTAGTAAGTTAATACAGAGAACTGGGATTAAGTCCCGGTGAAAATTGTATCTGCTACTTTCACAGTTTACAAGTATACTTTTATATAGCAAAATGAAGGAAATTTGAAAACTACACTGTATGACTAATGTGATATTAGGCCATGGAAGAATAGATTGTATGTAACACTAGTGTGTGTATGTACAATATAATATTGGCTGTGGCTAGTTATACATACAACACAAAGGTCTATGGGAACTGGCTCACAGTAACAGGTATTTCCATAGGCCCGTGTGTGTAACTTGAAGCCACAGCCGATGCAGTCAACTGGGACCTCATTTAGGATTTGAGGAGAAGGGAATGCTGCAATGAACTTGACAAGGCCGTCTGTTTATTTGAGGAATAGATTAGGTGACAGCGCCGCTCCCTCGCTCGCTCGCCACAAGAGAGAAAATGGAAAAAGTGATAACCCCTGGAGATGTGTTTTTCCCAAACGGGGATCAACCTCATATCTCTGGACAGGTAACTGGAGTCGAAATAATTGTCAACATCTTTGAGATTAGGACATGCTCTTCAGACGGCTGTCCGTTCAACGCAGAGCTCTATCTACCCCTCTCCCCTCCCCCTCTGAATCAATACACTCAGATTCTTGGTCCAAGTTAAAGTTACAGCTATTACAGCACCCAAGATGCCCCGTCCCAACCCTCGTCACTGTCATCTCCACTTTCCGAAACATCAATTGTGACGGCGAGTATTAAGCTAGACGGACAGCCGTTGATTTATAGCGGTGCACCCCGATATGGTTCTAGAACTTTCGCAGTTCACTGGCACCCCGTTGTGTGGGTGTGAGCGGTGGGGGAGGAGGGGGGGGGCAGTCGGGGAGGGAAGGGGGGGGGGGGAGATTCTGACGACAGGGGGACACGGTAGAGACTGCGTTCTCCCTGGTAACCGTAAATCAGTGCTTGAGGTGCGTAGACCGTGGCTGGGGAGAGGACTACAGGGATATCTAATGAACCGAATTGATTGGTTTACCATTGATTTCAGCTCAATGATTTGTCGACATGTTCATGCATACATTTACACTGTGTCAACAGTCGTTCATACACCATGGCGGTATAATAGGGCACAGACATGCACATACACAAGCCATCTTGTACTATAGACCTACGTCCAATGATTTCTAATCCACTCTGTGCGCGCTCACAACAAAGGAATTTTATCTTTCTGAGGCTTTATCACGCAGGATCACATTCATCTCTCAGAGTTGAACTCGTTAGCGCTTATTGACATAACAGTTCTATCAGTCGAAGCATTCTGAATACCTCGGCCATGCAGTCGGTGGCTCTGTGCTTTTCATTCAAGAACTCGCCGTAAAATGTCAATCTTTGTGTGCCGACCTTATCACTGCTCGGTACAGCTGTTCAACCATCACACACTGCTAACACTACAGCCGTACTGTGTAGTGTGTAGTACATGTACGGCCACATAATGTACATATAAGTACATGTACGCACGTTTTACATTCATGTCTACATGCTCTAGTACAACTCTCTAGCACGGCGCGATATGGTCAGACAGCGTATAATTCATGGAAATAGGGTAGGCCAGACTAGGCCTGCATGTTCCTATGAAGTGTGCAGACACTATATAGCCTGTGTATTAGCCAAACACGGTTGGGAGTTTTCGGACACATCTGAGGACAGATGGTTTCTCAATCGTCTGAGTGGCAATCCAGTTGCCAAAATGAAGGATCATATCCGTGATATTCCAATGCATGTAAGAGTCAAATACATTATTTATATCTCTCACTCCATGAATAGTGCTGATAATCGACCCACAGTACACATGCATGTGAGAAATTATGTACATGTGGTCTGGTCACTGCCTCCTTCATGGTGAACACACCATGCAACCTGTCAAATCTTTGGCTAAGATTTGAGATCATTCGTGTAGCAC
>OX465109.1:2060724-2145724 GCA_949987565.1 Luidia sarsii
AACTCAGGCTCTCTGCATTGCATTTCTAAAACAAATTTAGCGGACAAAATCCTGTCCGCAGGGTTGGGGGGGGGGGGTAGGGAGGGAAGGTTAATACAGCCTTGTGGTTGAGTTCTTTCTCCTCATCAGTCACTTCAGTGAGCTGAGACCTGTCCAGCTCATGAACGCACCTGCTCCTAATTCTATCGCCGGAGGGAGAGAGAGAGAGAGAGAGAGGGGGGGGGGTGGTGGTTCATTAATTAAAGACTCTTCTAGTTCTACAATCAGGAAAGCTGAAGAAGCTCCCCACACTTTCTCATCAGTCAACATTTATACCTCCCTCCTAATTCTCCACCTTGAGCCCTGTCTGCACTGGAATTTTGTTGGGGAAAACTAACCAAGCAAATGGGTAACTTGACCATTTGAAGTCCAGTGCGGTCAGCCCAGGAAGTTTTCCTCCCAGGTAACAATACCCGGCTAAAATGGGTAGTTTAACCGAGTGACTTCTGCCCGGTAAAAATTGACATGGGGTGGATTTCACAAAGCCTTACAATGCATCGTAACTCAACTTACGATGGATAACCCATCGTAAGTTGTGATAGACCGTATGGTTTCTGTGCATCGCTCATTGTCTTGCGATTGATCTTAAGTTACGACAAGTTTGGTGAAATCCACCCCAGGTCAAGGAACCGAGTCGAAAGTCCAGTGCGAACGCGACGTTAACTGAGTATTCGCTCTGCTTCACTAGCCAGGATCAGGAACTTGTGCACAAAAGTGGAGCTTGAATCGCGAGCAAAATTATCGCGTTAATTTGTGACGGCGGAAACAGTCGCTACTGTGCATACCCTGGGGGATTGGGGGTGGAAGGTCATGCAGCGAATGTTTTAATAATGTACTAACTAAACTGGACATAGTTTTTGAGTATTTATTGACTGGTGATATGCTGCATCCTCCTAAATACCTCTTAGAATCCGGGCCTCACTGAGAGATCTCCACCACGTAAGCAAGAAATCAAAAAAAGAAATTGTCAGCATTTGGATCCAATCCCAATTTCTCATTCTTTCTTTCAGCAGAGTGAACGGCCGGTCCCATCTGATGCCAGTTCTGTCGGCTTCATGCCAGTTTCCTTTTTGAAACGCCGGACAGGGAAAAAGTGCAGTGCAGGGGACATTTCTCAATGAGGCTCAGGGGGGGGGAGGGGGGAATTGGAGCTCAGAACATGTGCACAAGACAGGGAGGTCTGTTTTTAGTATGCAAGTATCATCTGTTTTATGTGTTATTAGTTTTATTACTTGTGGGGGGAGGGAGGGAGGCTGGGGAGGAGTTAATGGGAAGCCATGAAGGATAGCTTCATAGCTGGGACCCTGGATACTGAGTATTCAGGACATGGTTGGCCATTAGACTGCTGTCTTCCAGTCAATTCCTGCTCAGCTAATGGGCCAATGTTAAAACAACTGGCTGCCGAGGTTGAATGAGGACTAGTCCAACAAGTTGACAAACACCATTACATTCTGACAACATGGAGCCCCATTAGCCCCCATATAAAGACACAGTGCATTAACCACTTGTCCCCTTAGTAGTGTACAATCCTTCACTTTTAAACTGTTAAATGTGCAGTACACTACAGGTATATGTACTAGCATTATACATGTACATGTAGATCATGACATTGTGTAGATTAATCAAACTGTAAACAGACCTGCATGTACATGTACAGTGTAGCCTGTAGGCCTTCATGTACTGTACATGTAAACATGTACCTTGTACATATTGGTAATCTGTGACAGTATGTAGTACAGTACAGTATGTAAGTAGGCTTGATAATTTGGCAATAGAAACTCAAGATTTATGGTGGCTTTGTCATATATTCCAAAGAATGCACTCGCTGCTGTCTCCTTGAGAGCCGGAGGATTATTGTCAACAACAGAAACCCTCAGAATGCACCCACTGCTGCATCTTGTGGAGTGCAGCAGGGTTAGGGTCCACAGAATCCCACAGAATGCACCCACTGCTGCATCTTGTGGAGTGCAGCAGGGTATAGGGTCCACAGAATGAATCCAACAGAATGCATCCACTGCTGCATCTTGTGGAGTGCAGCAGCGTTAGGGTCCACAGAATGCCACAGAATACACCCACTGCTGCATCTTGTGGAGTGCAGCAGGGTTAGGGTCCACAGAATGCCACAGAATGCACCAACTGCAGCATCTTGTGGATTGCACCAGGGCTAGAATCCACAGAATCCCACCGTGTAGACTATCCTGAACAGAACACCACTGACACTAGGGTTACATTAGGTCGGCAGAACCCTTCGCACTGCCACGGTTCGCACTCTGATTTTCCCAAGCTCATACTCCTGTTTCTTGAAATAACACAAACAGTCTTCACTCAGATCAATCTGATTGTGTGGAAGCCAAGGAAAACCACAAAAGGGTTGGCGATGGTGGATTATTGAGAAAGATACTCCAGAGGGTTGGGTCGGCCAGTGGAGTGAAATTAACAACGCTCCCAAGGGTGGGATTCGAACCAGACACACACGTCATAGCGGTGTTGAACACAGCTCCCAGGGGGTCGGCCTACCCCAACCTTTAAAAAAAAACAAGCACTTTGACGAGACATGTGTACTTGTGAATTATTTGCAGCGGCCTCCCCATTCCTTCACAGTGATTTCCCACCAGCGACTGCCGACCAGAGGGAGAGAGAGAGTGTGATCCCACGTCCCCCCAATAGTGTGATTCTTGTCACGTTTCTCCGTTCCTCTTGTCTCCAAAACAAACACACTTTGACTATTGATGTACGGGTCCAGGACCATCTCCGGGAGATTCTTAACCACGTCTCGAGTGTTTGTCAGCGAATTGGACCAACTCCGAACAGCCGCAAACATGCCCCATTGCCGAAGTAAATTAAAAAAAAAAGAGACAAAAATATCTAAAAGTAAATTCCCTGCATTTCCCTCTTTTTTTTTAGTCCATTTTTTTTTTACACAGTACAGCACTTTTGTAAGTACAGCCGCATGTACGTGCATACAGAGGGTGCATTATCTTGTTTGGAGGAAGTTTTAGAATACACCAAGTCATGCAGCAACAACGACTTAATGAAATAATGCATGTGGCTCCATGCATTCACTCTTCACGAAAACAGACGTGCCGAACGAAAAGTGCAGCCATGTACCGGAGTGTACACAGCTTGTTCAATGTACCCTGCACAAACACGCGTGTAATGTTATTGTGCACAAGGCAAGGCTGTAATGTACATGTACATGTAGGTTGAAAGTCCGTTTCAAAACCAAGGCTTGTAATGTCGACACTTCCTATCCCCAAACGACTAGAGCTCTAGGTTTTTGGTTCTACACTAAAGATGTCGTGTCTCCCAAGTCAAAACCGGAACATCTTGAAACCAGTGGCCAGATTCTGGTGCATTTTGCTTAAACGTTGATGTCAGAAAGTTAAGATATAGACAGAGGCTAGCTGTGGTTTACATGGTTTAAAAATTACAATGTAGACTCAAATAAAATCTGTCATACAATACACACACACACTTAACTGCACGTTTGAGTCACTTGGACACATTGTCAAGTCGATACCATAAAAATACTTAAGAATGTATTGTAATGTCATACAAAATTCATCATGAGTCAAATATGCTCATTGCTCAATCAATTTTCATAATTGCTGATGGCAAGGTTATGCCTGATTTCCATGGCAACCAAGGCCCTGCCGATGCACGGTGATTCATAATAATTTTAGAAAATTGGGCTAGGTTTGTGCAAATAATAAATTCATGCCATTGTTGTCACTGTTACTGAGGGCCGGCTAGGCGACCCAGTCGGTCATTTATACACGGGTCATTGGGTTGCCAAGGATACCTGCGTATACAAAGGCAGCGTGACTCAGAAGGTCGGCACAATAACCGTGGCAACCGGGGCTGGAATTACACGCGATATTACACAATGGCCGTGTCTCGGTGTAGTTGCACAATAGACATAGCAGAGGAAGATGCACCTATTGGTTTGTCACACGCATAGTAATACAGGACTGAATACTGAATATCAACGACACAACAAAATGCAAAACAACTTGATGGTGCACAGTGCATAGGTCCCAATAGGGCTGTTCCCACTACACCAAATAAATGCGATTATTTGGATCACAATTTGAATCGCGATTTTTGGGATTAGTGGGATTTGAATCGCGATTCGGACTCCACTAAGAGTAAGAGTGAGACTTTTTCAAATAACACTGTTTATTTGCGACGCTATGTGTGTGGGAACGCTTCGCTCAAATCGCACCGGTTTTTTTTTAAGCCCACGATGCATTGCGCAAGCATGGCATTTCCTGCCAGCAGCTTACTGCCAGGATGTGCAGCACATGGTTTGTTTACGTTCGTCAGTGAGTCCCGCCCTTCCAGCTTCCACAGCGCGACCACATGCTAACCGCAATCAGCTCTCGTTTAATTGCGACGCGATTATTTGGCCTGTGTGGACATGACAACAACAACAAAAGTTTTTTGAATCCCGATTCAAATCGCGATTATTTTCGTAGTGGGAATGGCCCTGATATAGATGTATGGTATGATACACATGCACTTAATCCATCAGTTTAACAAGCCGTTTATCATATTAATTCGGTTGCAGCCAAAGTTAATGAATAGTGCAGACAGGGTATAACCACCCCCCCCCCCCCCCCCCCCGCCTTTACACATGTAACAAGAATTTGTTGAGTAGAAAACCATGTGGTAACAGGGTAAGGTTCAGATAAGGTTTGGACAAGTCCAAAGCACTTTCGCAAGCACTTTACGGATTTTTGTTTAGAATACCTGCTGTTACGTGCACCCTCTGTCTTATATATTTCTAAACCCGTACGTTTGACAATGGAGATTTCCATAGGGATTTAGTGTACGGGCTTCCCTTGCACAGGACTCAATAGTGCGGAATTTGGGCATTGAATGGATTGTGCATAACACAGGTACCCTGACCAATATAGAAATTAGCCCACACATTGCCCCACAATGAAGGCTCTGGCAGGGTTAAGGTTTATAGGGGTGAAAACAAAAAAAGACAATTTCTTTTTTTGTTATTTTCCTCTGTGCCAAATCTGGTTAATGCAGAGGTCTATTGAAAAAAAATAAGAAGAGGTAAACAATAATTGAAATCTAACACAAGCTAAATCTGAGACATTTTAAGGATTTGGATCAGTGAAATGGGCTTCATCTTGGCATTTTGGTTTTTCCCACTAGATACCTGAAAATTAAAGAATGATTGACGAGTGTGTGTAATAATACTGAGAAGTGCCGGAAAGGAGCTCTTGTATATTGCGTCATTACTCTCTGATGACCTCATTCCGAGATGGTTGCTCAATAGCAAATTCTCTGCACAACACGTAAATTTTATACTATTTACCGTTTTTCCGCTTCTTTTAATGCCGCGTGATGACGTCAACGCATTAGGGTCCATCAGAAAACAACGCTCCTTTGAAGCACGAATCATGCACAGCGCTACTACTAAGGGACGGACTGTTAAACCCACGCAACAGAGAACTAAAGAGATATTTCACAGTGACTTTCACTATCTGACATTTCCATCTAAGCTTGGCCTTTCTCAAAGGCACAATTTCTGCATTAACTATTAGACTTTCCACTGTGACAGCTAAACTTTAAGGCAAGATAATAGGGCCTTTCCCACTACATAAATAATCGCGATTTGAATTGCTATTCAAAAACCGTTTGTTTTTTTGTCGTGTTCACACAGGCCAAATAATCGCGTCGCAAATAAACACGAGCCGATTGCGGTTAGCATGTGGTCGCGCTTCGCAAGAGGGAACGGCGGGACTCGCTGACGAAAGTAAACAAACCCTGTGCTGCACTTCCTGGCAGTAAGCTGCTGGCAGGAAATGCCATACTTGCGCAATGCATCGTGGGCTTAAAAAAAAACTGGTGCGATTTGAGCAGAGCGTTCCCACACACATCGCGTCGCAAATAAATGCGATTATTTTAAAAAGTCTCACTCTTAGTGGAGTCCGAATTGCTATTCAAATCCCACTTATAATTGCGTTTATTGTGTCGCCACAAAAAGAAGAAGTGGGGTTTGAATCGCGATTCAAATCGCGATCCAAATAATCGCATTTATTTGGTGAAGTAGGAATTCCACAAATAATCGCGTTTATTGTGTCCCCACACGCAAAAAGCGTGGAGTTTGAATCGCGATCCAAATAATCGTGTTTATTTGGTGTAGTGGAAACGGCCCTAATAAGGCCGTTTCCACGTTCACACAGGTCAAAATATCGCGAGCCAATTTTTGTTGTGGTTAGCAGTTGTGGGAAAACGGTGGGTGTGTCCTTGGCCTTAAGGGTGGCCCACACAGGAAGACATATAAATAAAGCTAAACAAGCACGGCACTTCCTGTCAATTAGAGCGGGAGCAGTGCATTGTGGGATTAAACAAAAACCCGGTGCGATTCAGAGGAGGATTCCCACACACATCGCATTGTAAATAAATGTGATCATTTGGCAAAGTCTCACTAAAGGTGGAGTCCGAATCGCAATTCAAATCCCACTAATAATCGTGTGTCAAAAGTAAACTCAAAACACACACAAAAAGTGTAGTTTGAATTGCGTTTCAAACTTGCGATCTGAATAATTGCATTTATTAGGGACAGTGGAAAGGGACCTAATGGTGAAACAATAGACACAGCATTTAGCTTAGCAAACATCATGCATGAGGTCCACAGATATCTTCTTTTGGTCCTGACGTGATCATCCATCTCACATGACAGCGCACAATGATTCACAACGAGATATTTCACTTCCTCATTAATCCAATTCTCCAGCAATCTCTGGTGGACCAGTAATGGCACACTGCATAGTAGCTGCCGATGCTGCAGTGTGCGGTTGAACTTCTCCAATCATCACCTGACCTGTTCATACTAAACCAACTTCCTGATTCTGGTAAAAAACTTTCACTTTTAGAATTGGAGTTAGTCTGATGCAAATGTTGCAAGGTGTTGCACTTTAGAATGGCCTTAAATAAACAAATGGTGGAGAGTCGGACTCAGATCATTGTCGGATTTTCCAATCCTAGCAAGGCCTTTCAACATTTAGCTTTCTCGTTGTCTTGGTACGATTAAAGCTTCAGGTGCTTAGGCTTATGAAACTGCAAGAAAAAAAAATATGTTAGGAATAAATCAATCAGTCACTAAATGTTGAAAGCTTTTCCAATCTACACAGTACATGAAATACAACATTTGACCCTACCCTGAAACTTCAAAATACAACAATCACGTTTTTTTAAGGGCAATGAGAAAGCCTACATCGAAAGGTACATCTTGCAAAAGAGTGAAGTGACACTTAAATATTACTAGACTGGTCAAATAGGCCAGAATAAGTGTGGGTTTTTAAAAATATTTTTTGGTATGCAAAATTGCCCAAAACAAGGCTGAAAAGCCACTCAAGATTAAGGGCTAGAAAATGAAGGAGAAAGAGAGGGACTCAGGAAGGCCGTAGATAGGAATTAACATTCCTTTTAAAAAGGGCAAGATCGTAGGCAGGGGGAAAGCAAGAACCAGGAAGGGAATTCCAGGTAGAGGCAGAACGAGGGAAGAAGCTGTTCCAATACCTCTCCGTTCTACACCTTGGGATAGATAGAGAGAGTGGGTGAGAGGAGGCAAACAGCCTGGTTGCTCGCTTCTTAACTTGGGGGGGACCAGTTGTACTTGTTACGACGAAAGATGTTTCTTTATGCAAAGACAATTGGGTCATTCCCACTGTGCAAATAATCGTGATTAAAGAAACATAGTTATTTTTTGGCTCTTGTCCACACATACAAAAGAAAGTGCAACTCATTGTGGTAAGTAATTGTGATCAAATGGTGGGTGTGTCCTTGACAGTGGCCGATGCAGGGAGACATACATGTATATATAAACAACCACGGCACTTCCTGTCAGTCAGATCGTTAGCGGTGCATCATGGGATTGAAAAAAGTGTTCCCACACTGCGTGGCAAAAAACCCATGAATATCTACTATCTAGAAAAGTTGCACTAATAGTGGAGTTTGAATCGCGATTCAAATCCCACTAATAAACGTGTTTATTGTGTCCACAAATACCCCCAAAAAGTGGAGTTCACGATTCAAAACATGATCCAGATAATCGTGGTATTTGGGGGGGACAGTGGGAATGTCCCAAGTGAAAGGTGAGGGCACTATCCTGTAGGCTGGGAAAGGGGCGGGTTGTCATTTTTTGAGGGGGGGGTTTCAACTGCATACAGGGTATATTCAGAATTTCAGACGAGGGAATGTCTTCGATGTTAGTTTATGGTTACTATTTTTTTCTCAGCGGGGGTTCGAGTAGCTGACTGCAAAGTCCAAAATCACCTTATAAAATACGCTACCACTGACTACCACTACCACTGATGATTACGCAACCCACTAGGCGCCACCAACACCAGATGTGTGGGATGGGTACTGGGTAATCCTTGTCCAAGCAATAACACAGTGGGTGGTGGGTCGTAAAGGAACACCACATGGCATGGGAGCGGGAACTAGACCCACTAATTTTTAAGGCTAAACTCAATCGGGTTAGCCTCGAATTTAGTCCCAAGGTGCCCAAAGAAAAATTGTGTCCTAACGACAACTGTTGTCAGTCAAGTTAACCCATTCGTGTTTAGTCTTGAATTTAGTCCCTCGTATAAACTTACAAATAGCATCAGGGATTCTTCCTCGCTGTGGGACGGGGCACAGCTGCCTAGCAGGCGGAAGATCTGTAAGGTCAGTCAACAATCTCCCCTTCCCCCCCCCCAAAGCCTGTAACGAAGCGGGTTTTCCCCTATACTCCTAATTAGAGCCCTGTTGACAGTTGACAAACCCCAAGGTCCCTACGGGCCGCACAAACACGCTTCGGTTGTCAAGTTCCGACACCTCAAGTGTTGCTGAGCGAACGAGGTGTCATGCCATTTTCAGTTCTCGCTAAAAATATCTAATAAACTCGGCTGTCTACCAGTCCCAGTGATAATCCCATCAGCAAATCTAATTTGGGAAAACTTAAAAACCAACTTTATGAATTATTCTTCAATTACTTAACAGCTGATTCGATTTACGAAGCCAGTAGGGAGTTAAACTCATGCAATTTTCATCTCCATTTTGCAGGTTTTTTTTTTTTTCAATTCAATTGAAAAATTACAAACTAATCCGATTCACACAAATTTACGGACATAAATTTAATATCACAGTGACAGGGGCGAGTTCTTTTCAAACAATCAGCTTTTGGTTTTTTATTATCTATCAGGCCATGGCATTAGTTGATTTTCATGTAACTACTTATGAATGATTGCGAGACAATAAGCGATGCACAGAAACCATAGCCTGTCAAGTCTTACAATGGGTTATCCGTCGTAAATGGAGTTACAATGCATCGTAAGGCTTCGAGAAATCCATCACTGGGCCCATTTTTTTCAAAACCTGGCCCAGGTTTTGACTCCAGCTTCGTCTCTGTTATCCAAAAGTCAAGCTGGAGTTCTTTGTTGAAGGTGAAGCTTGGAATTATTTTTTTCCAAACGCAGAAGAACACTTGAACACAAAGTCAAAGGCCTCCTTTTTTCATACCTTGTACATGTGTGTACTTGTGAAAATGGACGCAAGAAAGAAAGACAAAGCCGGAGCCCGAGCCTAAGCCGGGCTTTGGAAAAGGGCCCTGCACTCAATTTCACTAAACACAGCTTCTGACCGACTGAAAGAGCAAGTGTGATGTGCAGAAACTAAGGTAAGCGCCCCGTCCCATCTTTAGTGGAGACGGATTGTAAAGCTAAAGCCGTGTTTCCACTGGACTAAATTTAACCGAGATGATGGTTAAATTTCTAATGGTCAAATTTGACCGTCGTTCCCACTTGGACTTTTGAGTCGGTCAAATTTAACTGAGACGATGGTTAAAGTAACCGAGCTGGCAATATAACGGCTCATGAAGGTCAAGTGTCAGCCGGATACACAATGTACGTGTGTACATTTAGCGCGCGATACGAAGCAGATGCTTTGCACAGTGCATGTACGTGTTACGTCTTAGGCCGGATGTGGTTTTTTACCAAGTCGCATTTAACCGAGTGGTGCGTTTTCACTGTACTAATCGGCTCGGTTAAGCTTACCTGGTCACTTTTACTGGGCAGAGGTTGCTCGGTAAAAGTAACCATTGGACTCGGTTAAAGTAACCGAGAGAAATTTGACTGGGCCGTTTCCACTGGACTTATTTTGGTCAAAGTAACCATCGTCTCGGTTACTTTAACCAAAATAAGTCCAGTGGAAACGCGGCTTTAGTGAAATTGACCCGAGATGCTTTCATCCTGCCTGAACCTTCAAGTTACCACGAACCGCCTCGTTAAAATTCTCAACTGTTATACTGTTAGGGCTATACAAAATTTAAACGCAGTGGCTGTTGTTACGGCAGTCATCCGTGTGGTTCCCTGACTTGATTGTATTTTGTCAGCATTGCAGGCTGGTTGAACCAGTCTATTAGCTGATAGTCTGGTTCCAAGAGCTAAACATCCTGACAAATACTGTGAAGTCAGGGAACCACACGGACGACTGCTGTAACAACAGCCACTGCGAAATTTAAAACCTCACCTTTATCTTTCACCTCTCCAGACTCTTCTGTGGAATTTGTTACTATGGGGCTTTAAACAGATACGTGGGTTTGAATATTCATGACCTGGGACTGCCCGCAGGGGCAGGGGGGGGGTGCTTCATCAGATGAAGTTATTTTGCCTCATTTGCACAAAACACTACAGTGGGCAGCTGGATCTCTCTCTCCCCCCCCCCCTCTCCCTCCCTCTCTCTCGATCTCCCTAGGTTCCTGTTATGCTAAGACTCCCGGTCATTCACCTGAAGACTTTGACACAGCCGTCGTCTAAGCAGCACCCCCCCCCCCTTCTTAAAAAAAAAAAACCCAACAACTACTAAGACGATAAATGGACCCTCCACATGCTCATATGTACTTGCACTAGAGGGCAATAGTCCTCCTACACCTTGTGGTGACAACTACTTCCCTGGACAAACAAACTGGCCAAGCCATCTTTATTCCAAAAAAAAAAAAAAAAAAAAAAATCCTCTCCCTGGGATTGGCAACTTTCTTTTAATTCCATGCCTGAGCTTTTCCCCCCCTTCTCTCTTGCATTCCTAACTATTTACATTCACCTGGAGCACAGGAAATAATCCTGGCGATACTTGACAAACAATACTGGCCCAGGGGCTACCTCCCCCGCCACGCGGCAGACGGCAAAAATCGCACTTGTGATGGAGACCGGTTACCCCGCGCGATTATCCAGGCAGCCCGTGACTGGAAAGGAAGTGGAGAGGGGTTGGGGAGGACTGGAGGAGGGGGGAGGAGGAGGAGGGGGGGGAGAGGAGAGGAGGAGGGGGGGGTCTATGTTTGAACTAAATCTACAAATCAATGAATCTGTTCCAGGTAAGATTTTATGTCTCAGACATCTCGTCAGCTCTGGCCATGTTTGTGCAGGCCATATAGGCATGACGCATTTTTCTTCACTCCCTTACCTCACCCCCTCCCTCACTCCCCTCCCCCTCCCCCTCCTCCCCCACCCCATTCCCCAACTGAGTATTAAATTCAGGGGTTACTGTCCTGCCGATTGGATGGGCGGTTGTATGCCTAGGCATTTTTTTTTCCTTTCCTGTTCATGGTGTTGGGTTACGCTACAAAAAGTCACGAACAAAGAAAACTTGGGTGACTGTACAATCTCCCATCGGTTTCCAATACCACTCATGCTTACTCACAATTTATATTTTGGGGGTTTCCTCAGTCAGTCTAATATTACTGTCTTTTTTCTTTAAAAAGGGGAAAAAAAATCAAGCCCTTGCTAGAATTTCAACTTGTGGAAACATCCCCTGCTACTTATGACCCACGAGTCTGGAGGGAGCCAGGAGACGGACAGCCTGAGGCACTTTTAATCAGGGGGGTAAAAGCAAAGATGCTTTTAATCACTTTAAGGATTCTTACATTGGCTGAGAGGTTGTCCTTACTGATGGACAAAGGCATCTCCTTCAGGGGAAGGATACCTTCAATTTGATAAGCAACTTTTGTCTCAAATTGCAGTCCGTCGCTGCTTTGATAAGCAGCTGGTTTGTATTTTGGGGAATAATTACCGGCATACGGCAGTGAATGGTTGAATGCTTCTGGCCAGTGCCCCCACCCTGGCAAAGACTGTCTGGTAGTTGACAATAATGGGAAGGCTGTCATCTAAGGGCTTAGAGCTCAGATGGTAAGAGTGCTGGTATGCAGAGGTTTCGGCTTCAATCCTGGACCAGTCAATCTGTTCTTTGCCATTTTTCAAAAATCTTGTTCTTTGTAACAATCTTGACAGCTAACGCCCTTGGATAGGTAATCCCAAATTTATCGTCAATTATTTGATTGCCTTGATGTTGATGACATTGGAGATTGTTCATTTGCTATAAAGTAAACGCATACGTCTCTGTAGTGTGGCAAGTGATTATGCCCAATTTACTTTTGGAAAACCATGGCAACGATATAAGGGCTTTTTCAGATGTTTTTTTTTTTTAGAAAGGCTTCAGTTAAGTTTTTTTTCTTTCTTTTTTTAACCGTGGTTTTTCTGTAAAACCGAAAACCGACAAAACCCTAGTCCAAATACATATCTCACTCAAGTGGGTCATTTCCCAATTTAAATTCCTTTACAGAAAAAAAATTGTCTCAGCCTAGAAGACTATCATTAAAAGCCTACTAACACTAACAGACAGGTTTCTTTCTTTTTGGATAATAATTAATAATATTATTTTTTGATCAATCCTTCTTAACAAAAATTTTGTCAAACATAATGCCACATTGTTCTCGTAGACTGAATGACTGAATAATTATACCATCTCGAGAAAAAAAACTCATTCAAGAAATTGTTAAAAAAAATAAATTAAAAATACGTTTTCTCAACTTTGAAAACCCTGAAATTAGGAAGATCTGATGGTTCCAAATTCCATCCAAAGTCATGATTCTTCCTTTTTGGAAAAGGAGCAGTGAGGATACAAAAATCACGGCCTCAAAATTTCCAAGAATTGTATGTTTTTAGGGCTCGACCTTAGCAGTAGCCCGGCGGTCATTGTCTAGTAAAAACAGCCGCGGGCTAGTAAAATGACACACTTTGCTAGCCCGGCGGACAAGTAAAAAGTAGACAGCGGTGTGGTGGCAAAAAATTATGCAGGCGGGGATAAGAAAGTAGAAACTAATAATTTGTTTTACTTGACCTGATAACCTTGTTTTGAATTCAATATTAATTATACAGGGCTAGTAAAACTTGCTACGGGCTAGCAAAAAAATCAATTTACTAGCCCGGTAGGCTAATAAACAAAAACCTTAAGCGCGAGGCTTGGTTTCCGTCGGAAGTCTTGCAACAGTCTTGAATTGCTTTCAAAGGAATACTCTAAGAAACTGTTGCTAGCGAAGGACTGCAAGTGCAATTTA
Source organism: Luidia sarsii (assembly GCA_949987565.1). NCBI lineage: Eukaryota > Metazoa > Echinodermata > Asteroidea > Paxillosida > Luidiidae > Luidia > Luidia sarsii. Next base: position 2,074,160 of record OX465109.1, read on the forward strand.
AGACAAAGGCTCCCTGATAGTGAGGAGCTGTAAGTAATGGATGGTCCTCCAATCTGTGTGGATGTCTTTCAGGGGTGATCGTCTGTTTAGTTGTAGCCCTCTGGTGATCCCCCCCCCCCCCCCCCGAGGGGCTGCGTACTCCGGGACAAGTGTGTAAAAAATCGTGGGGGCGGCCCGGCCCAACACAAACCCAGGTGGGGTTACGCACACCCTGATGAACGACCGACACCGATCGCACACTATCCCACGGGGCTTGGCAAACTATATACACACGCCGCGGTTATCTACGGGAGGAGTTGCAAGGAGGCCGAAAAATATTGAATTTCAGCACCTCTTATGAGCTGGGCCGGTTTGTTTTTTTCTGCGGACATACCTTCCTGTGGTGTAACCCTATCATATAGCCAGCATCACTGCCTTCAAACAAGTGCAGGCGGGGTACTCCCGGCTCTATCATGAATGCGATATCGCTACTCGCCCGCATTACCCTAGTTTCAACGTGAGTCATGCACCAGAATACACACACACACACGACCAGCAGCACAGCCAGTCTACTGGTGCCACGGCAACGGGTGACTGACTTCCAAACTATGCACACACAGCAATCAACTTATCAAGAGTTGACGTTGTAAAAAAAAATGCAAATTGACTCGTTCCCCTCTCAGTAATAAAACTATTTGCTCATAAAGGAGTCCAATGCATAAAATGAAGTGGTTGTTGAAAAAAAAACAAGATTTTATCTTTTCAGTAAAATCAGTTTTATGTGTGCTACAATACATAAACAGTTTATTTTCTCAGATTCTTTTGCTTTTTCCTTGGAAAGTATTTCTTATGCTGCATTTCCATTGATTTATTCTCAAAATTTAGTGGGCCTGACATTTCGATCCTAGCAGGACCTTTCTCAAAGGCAGAGATTCATTTGTAGAAGTACTATTAAGTCTATTTCATTATTTGGTAGATTTGATTATCATTTTTCTTCATTAAGTTTCCTGGAAATTTGAATGAAATTAGTTCAACTTATGTAATATAACAAGCATACAAGGTGATAGAATACTTTAAATGAAGGTTGAAAATTGATCAGCCTCCAAAAGGCAGTATTATAAATGCAAAATATATGCAGATCAGATGCAAATTACCCCAAATACTGGCCAATTAGGAGTAAGGGTGCAGAAGACTTTCGACTAATCACAGTTGAGCATTGTTGTATAAGCATATCTGCATTTTTTTAGATGTGTTCGAAAACAAGTCTTTTTCTCTAATAGAGAAAAAAAATATCGCATTATGAGTAATGGTTTTTAGAAGGCATGGAGGTTTGTGGGTTGTGGAAGTATGAGCTTAGAGTGGTGATTTATATGTGGTCAGGAAATTTGGTCAGGCTTTGTGGGAGCATTGTGGTATTTCCCACTTCCTCCAGTTATGACCACATTTTCTAACAATATACAATACATTGATAAAAAAAAAGTACAAAAAGTAAAGACAAAAAATTGATTAAATCTAAGTACAGCAGTAGGCCTAGAGTAGAATGAAATATTTAGACAAAATTCATCATCATCATGATGATGATGAAAGAAAACTATGACTGGACCAGGACTTGAACCTGCGACTTTGGTTTTGTGTACCACTACCAAGTACCACACCAGTGCTCTTCAAATCTGAGCTATTCAGCCCTTAGATGGTGGCTTTCAAACAAGTCAACTAGTCTTTCTTTTCTTCAAATAAAAAAATCAGTCAACTGAGTGATGATAGGTGTAGAAAATAAAATAAACATTGGTTAAGAAACCCCCAAAATGACATCAACAAAACCATTCAAAAGACCCCCCCCCCTAAAAAAATGTGAGTTCAGTGTTTGCCACTGGCAAATCATTCAATACGAAGATAATATTATGCAAGATACTGTTTCAAGGCTGAGGTGTTTTGCAAACAGAAAGACCATTCTTATAAATAGGAAGATACCGCACTGGGTGTACTAAACCTTACAATACATTCCTCCATGTTACAACTTATTGTAATGTAAAACCACGGTACAACACTGTAGCACAAGTCACGGGCAGTACTCCTATTAAGCATTATGTCCTCAAAGCTTCACAGACAAACCCCCCAACGACACAACACCCCCGACAACTTCCCATCACACACAAAAACCGCCCACTAAAAATCGCACAATGTACCCCTCGGTACCATGAAGAATGTACCGACGCACACAACACCCATGTAGGCCTAAACCGCCTACCGCGCACACCTATACGATACCCATTGGGTCCACATAAAAGTTTCCCGAACACCCCCAAGGACACCCCCCCCCCCCCTCCATCAAACGATCGAGACCCCCCTTCTACTATACTAAACCCAGTCAACAGCGGCTGATGCCAAGAAAAGGACTCACCAATCCACGGATCCTTCCCGGTGAAGCGCCACGGAGTAACCGAACATGGAGCCGGCCGCCTCGGTGTGAACGACGGGCCAGCTGAGGTCCAGGTTCTGCCCCCACGCTCCGGCCACCAGAGCGGACAACAGGAGCAGGTGCACCCGGGGATTCGTCGCCCAACGCCCCATCGTTATCCACGCCGACCTCCCCGCCCTCCCGTACTCTGCCGTCCCCTGATCGCGTCTGCAGTCTGCCCTCCCCCTCCAAAAAAACCCCACACACACAGGCAACAGAGAGAAAGGCAGAAAAAAATCCCCAGGAAATTAAGAAACAACCAGCTTCCTCGACAGGGTATAAGATCTCCGTTCCTCAGAGCACCGACGTCTTAACAACTGGCACACATCGGTAGAGTACTTCCACTTGCCACTCCTTCATGTCACACCAGCACAAATCCAATCCTCGATAACTTCGCTCCACCACCAGCACCAAAACTTCCCCAACACCAGCGGGCGGCACTATACGTCTATCCTTTTTCTGTGGGGGAGGGGGGGTCAACGCCTAGCCTAGAGGCTGGTACAACGTCCGATCGCCATCTGTCAACAATTTTCTCTTTGATATTCAAATGCCACCAGTCAAAATTTTGATTCTTTTATGCTCGTCTGTCGCACTCCGATCGCTCCTGATAACCCAACGGAACGCAGCTCGGATGAATGGATCGGCTGTGGTAATGGTAGTGTTGGGCATACCGCGTGTGTACTGGCGCGTTCACACGTTGTCCGTGACTACTCCGCAGCCACCGTGCACTTTCAAACTTGCAAAGAAATACCCTTTAATTTTTTTCATAAAGAGGGCGCTATTCAAGACCGCTGTGCTCTCTTTTCATGAAGAATCTCCAAAGAATACCTTTTAAATAATGTTTTTATAAAGAGGGCGCTGTTCACAAAAGAAGTCCATGCTAAACACGAACTTTGTCTGGTCAACAACAAAATTAGTGAAGATATCACTATGACATAGTTCACCAATATCACCAATTAGTGAAGATATCACCACAGCATTCTCCTGAAGACGAGCAGAGTACACTGTTCCTCCGGTTCTTTTCAGAACCACACTTACTCACAAAAGAGAATTTACATGGTGTCTCCGCAAAGCTATTTATCCTGATATCACCATGAGTAATAACATCAGGGATATGGCAGAAAAATAAGAATTTGTCAATCTACATCGATGCCAATATAAACATTCGCTCGTATAAAACTGGAAAAAGGTCCAGAAATGAGAGAGGAAACAAAATGTGCTTATTGAGAAAATTAAGGACCAAAATGAGTGTCAAAGATTAGGATCGACGGCCTGACGTTCGATCCTAGCACTAGCAGAACTTCAGCTTTTTCAAAGGCAGAGTGACAGGGATAGAAACAAATAAGACGGAAAGGGAGAGTAACAGGCCCGTGAATGACAGACATGAAGAGGAAGAGAAGGCCGGGTAGGGAGGGGGGGAGGTAGGAGTGAAAGAGAGAAGTGCAGTGAACACAAAATTCGGAAGGATTATTGGTAAACAAGCAAGGTGTTAATACCATTCCCCTCCAGTGGATGTTGATGTCATTATGTGGTTGAATAGCCAAAAGACGTCCATCCAGGCCGCCCTCGCGTTATCAACTGTATGTTTTGGGATATTTGTTTGTTTATAAAGTCGCCAAGTTTATGAACATTGCCAATTTAGTTGACATTGATTGACCATAGGTTTCTTTGCTCTGATTGGCGATTCAGATCGCTCCAAATGAGTTTTGTCAAGAAAACAAGGCTGGCCAACATAATTATAAACTTTAGAATAATATCAGAAAGAATGAAAACGGAAAATAATCTGTTCAATGGATTGAGCCTCGATCATAAAACAATTAAACATTTCCAACTGTAATCATAATAATCGCGTACACCGAGTGTGAGATCGCGTAACAATACATGGGGTTTCATTGTGGATCTGAAAACTCTCCGTGAACTAAGCAAAATAATTAGTACGTTAATGGCAGTGTTTTAATGGCAAATTGAGACATCACACTTCTTTGGTCGAATTATAATGAATGAATTATTCAGTGCAGACGACACACAAGACAGGGGCAGCAATAGGGGTCAAAGGTTGAACAGAGAGGTTGAGAGAAAATATGCTCTGAAACCCTACCGTCTGTGCGTGTTATTCGAAAATCTTTAGGTCAAGGCACCAGTCTATTTGTGAAGTTGCACAATCATCGGAGTATCACGACAATCATCACACCCGCAAACTCGGACAAGGAGCGAGTTGTGTGCCGACGATCTAGATACCAAAATTTAATTTCTGCCGGCCGCCGAAAGGCAGGACCTTCGTCAAGGCATCGAGCCAGGACCGGGTGATTATTACAGAAATTCAGGCCGCAGTCACCGGGGAATCAAGCCCTCGAATTGATGAGGTGAGATGGGTGGAATTTAAACGCAGGATATTCGAAATCATTAACATAACTCAAGTCATAAGCACTGCACGGTACTCGGGAGTGTGGTACAATATGCTCAGAAATTTATAATCATCGATGTATCGTACTTCATCAATTAGTTATTGCATAAACCAACCAGTGGTTTGATAAGGACTTCTAGCTGCTAATGAACGTCCAGTAAACAGCCAAATCCACGAAGATACACGAAAATTCGGCTTTAGCCTGGCTAGCTGTCAAACAAAATCTCAAAAGTTAGACTCAGTTAGAATTTAGAGGTCTGACGTTTCGATCCTAGCACTTTGTAGCACGACCTTTCTCAAGTCAAAGGCAAAGATTTTGCCTTTGAGAAAGGTCCTGCTAGGATCGAAATGTCAGGCCCTCTAACTTTTGATATTCATCTATTGCACGTCATTTTTAGTCAGTGAGCAGTTTGCAACAGTTTTTGTATTAACTTCAAATGGCTTTGAATTTTAATTTAGGTGACCAAACTTTGTTATAGTGGCCATTGGTACGAGCGTTGTCCGTGTAAATTGGGCTCTGTTGATCTTCAGATTTCAGATTTTATTCCCTATTCTGTTGATCGGGGCTGTTGAGTTTTGAAAGGCTCACTCCTTTCAACTGGAGGTAAACTTACCATAGAGTGTCTATGGAGTGGTCATGATAATGTCCACTTTTAAAAATATAGTCACATGAATGCACTAGTGTGACAGATACTCTCAAAACTCGTTTAAGGGGAGCTCCTAGCGGCCCGGTAAGTGGGACTAATGAATGAGTAAAAAATTCATCAGATGGAGTTGCATTAAGTTATTACTAGAAATACCATAGATTCAAACAAAAAAGTTTAAATGCAATTTTTAATTTAGCTGTAAAATGACATTTCATTAACTTTATCATTCATGCCTGTAGTAATCTTTCACTCCAGGGAATAACATCATACATGGAACAGCCAAACTGACCAATCAGGTGCCAGAATGCCATTCTGTGACGTCGGCACCGACCAAGTGAATAATTAATTTCTTCCTGTAAGTAGTGGTTTCTTTAATTTTGAATTTTGAACCATTTCTTAACCTAGCATCACGGCAGAAAGTCAAGAGACGATGGAGTCTCCGTTGTCTGCGACAACAGCAGAGGGGGACGCTTCGAGTCCCTCCAATGACCCGCCGGGAAAAAGGGTCGGGACCTTTCAACTCTTCGACCCCAAAGTGTCCGGATCACTGCTGGCGGGGCTGACCTTGTCGCCGTGCCAACTGAACACCGAAGTGAACGACGTGGTCGAGACAGTCGATGTGAAGCTGAACAAAAGACCGGGTGAGTAGACTTCTAGCCTGGCAAAGGGTTGCCGTGTTGCTGAAAGCAGTTTACGGTGACACCATGCATAACCTCTTTTGAGAGTTAGTTAGGGCCATTCCCACTACACCAAATAAATGCGATTATTTGGATCGCGATTTGAATCGCGATTCAAACTCCACTTTTTTTGCATGTGGGGAACACAATAAACGCGATTATTAGTGGGATTTGAATCGCGATTCGGACTCCACTAAGAGTGAGATTTTTTTCAAATAATCGCGTTTATTTGCGACGCGATGTGTGTGGGAACGCTCCGCTCAAGTCGCGCCTGGGTTTTTTTTTAAGCCCACGATTTATTGCGCAAGCATGGCATTTCCTGCCAGCAGCTTACTGCCAGGAAGTGCAGCACAGGGTTTGTTTACGTTCGTCAGTCCCGCCATTCCCGCTTGCGCAGCGCGACCACATGCTAACCGCAATCGGCTCGCGTTTATTTGCGACGCGATTATTTGGCCTGTGTGGACACGACCCCCCCCCCAAAAAAAAAAAACACGGTTTTTGAATCTTGATTCAAATTGCAATTATTTTCGTAGTGGGAACGGCCCTTATGTGGCTCCGAGAAGAGCTGGTCACTCTTTTTGCGATGTTGCATTTTGATTGTGTGTGTGAGATCCGAAGACGGATAAACAATTTGGCATTTTGTCTCCATAGAAACGGAGGTCTACTCTGTCTCCTCCAAGATGACTTGTCTTCTGTGCCAGTGTCATTTCACCACCAGAAAGCAACAGGTAAGACACTCCAAAGGGGATTGAACATAGGTCCCCCCCCCCACTAGTCTCCCCCTAGGATTATCCTCCCCTTCGGATGATCTTTCCCACCTTCCCACCTCAGTGACCTAAGCCCTCTTAGGATAATCCTCCCCAGAGGATTATCTTTCCCGCCTTCCCGCCTCAGCGACCACCGGCACATAAGGAGTGCCACCACCGAGTCCAAGACATTCTCTTGATGACGGCCAGAGCATACTGGTCGAAACGTCGAGTTACCACTCAGGTTCTTTTCAGAACCACACCCCTTCCTTTAAGAGACCTTATACATGGTGTCACCGCAAACCTTCCTATATTGATTCACCCACCATGCAAAGCCTTAAGTCTTATCTGGGATTGAACATGTGTAGATTTCTCTAGTCATTCTTAGTCAAGAGCTTAGTCTGGTTGAGAACATCCTTCATAGTGTCACTGCAAACCTTACGTCCTTATTTGCAGTCCTCCAGTGTACACCGCTATTCAACCTAGAGTAATATGTAAAAATGGCTGCAAACTGCTTACTGACTAAAAATGCAGGCATAAAAAATTAGCAGGTTGTGACGTTTCAATCCTAGCAGGACCTTTTTCAAAGGCTTTGAGAAATGTCCTTCTGGGATCGAAATGACAGGACCTCAAAATTTTTGATATGGCTATAAAAACCTACTCAGTAATATGTAAAAATGGCTGCAAACTGCTTACTGACTAAAATGCAACTATAAAAAATTAGCAGGTTCTGACGTTTCAATCCTAGCAGGACTTTTTCAAAGGCTTTGAGAAAGGTCCTTCTGGGATCGAAATGACAGGACCTCAAAATTTTTGATATGGCTATAAAACCTACTCAGTAATATGTAAAAATGGCTGCAAACTGCTTGCTGACTAAAATGCAACTATCAAAAATTAGCAGGTTGTGACGTTTCAATCCTAGCAGGACCTTTTTAAAGGCTTTGAGAAAGGTCCTTCTGGGATTGAAATGTCAGGACCTCGTAATTTCTGATGTGGCTATAAAAACCTACTCAGAAATGACGTACTTTTGATCTCTGTCCGTAGCGGGACCATTTCAAGCTGGATTGGCATCGGTTCAACTTGAAGCAGAAGATGATAGGGGCATCTGTAGTCACAGAGGAATTGTTTGAGACCATCTCAGGTAACGGAGAGTGACACTTATCAGGAGAACTAAGAGGAGAACTAAGATGTTTTGATTCGAGCAGGACTTTTCTCAAAGGCAGAATGACATGGGCAGAAACAGATAGGAAGAGAAAGGAGTAATACAATATGGAAAACAAGTTGGAAAAAGGAGGAAAGCTGGTAGACAGACCAGGGTGAGATCAGAGGGAAGGGCAAGCAGTAGGGAAGGGATCAAAAGAGGAAAGCTGGCAGACAGACCAGGGTGAGATCAAAGGGAAGGGCAAGCAGTAGGGAAGGGATCAAAGGAGGAAAGCTGGTAGAGAGACCAGGGTGAGATCAAAGGGAAGGGCAAGCAGTAGGGAAGAGATCAAAGGAGGAAAGTTGGTAGACAGACCAGGGTGAGATCAAAGGGAAGGGTAAGCAGTAGGGAAGGGATCAAAGGAGGAAAGCTGGCAGACAGACTAGGGTGAGATCAAAGAGAAGGGTAAGCAGTAGGGAAGGGATCAAAGGAGGAAAGCTGGCAGACAGACTAGGGTGAGATCAAAGAGAAGGGTAAGCAGTAGGGAAGGGATCAAAGGAGGAAAGCTGGTAGACAGACCAGGGTGAGATCAAAGGGAAGGGCAAGCAGTAGGTAAGGGATCAGAAGAGGAAAGTAAAAAAAAAAAAGGAAAGTTGGGTATAAACACAAAATTTTAAGCACAATGATACAAAAGACAATGTTATACATTGGATTCTATGATAAAAAGTAGTGATAAACTTTCTCACTGTATTTCTTTTGTTTTGTTTTGGGAATGTGTACAGGCGATGTTTCTAGTATATCAGGGAGTGATTCCTCCTCAGAAGATGAGAATGATAACTACAGGGATCGCTCCCCCTACTCCAAGTCTGGATCCCCGACTCGGAATGCACCCAACCATTCAGACAAACGAGAGTCGCCGGGAGGTCATGTCGTAGGTCACAGGCACCCCAAGGTGTTCTTCAGGAATGCAGAGGGTCAGCTGGTCTCGGTACAGCGCTGCATTTTGCACGGGAAAAAGGTGAGACACATGTTCAGTATATCGACGTTCCTCTGTACAACAAAAAACAACTCTTTGACCAAATATCTGGCATCAGGAAGACAGTGGTTGCCCTTGAAATTTATCCAAAGTCTTCTCTCCACACCAGAACGCACCCTCCACGCAGCAGGAACTGGTAGCCATGGCAACCCAGCTTCACTCGCAGCTGAAGTGGGTCATTCTGATGCTTGGCGGCGGCCATTTTGCGGGGGCCATTTTTAATGGGTAAGAGAAGTGTCACGAGTTTGAACAAATGTGAATTCAATTAGTCCTTCCACAATAGGACACTCATTTTAAATTTACAGAAAAGCATCACCAAACTTTGAATTTTGAAGTTTTTTTTTTTTTTAAGGTTTTATTATCCCAAAGTCAAACAAATAAAAGTAAAAAGTAAATGGGAACTTTTAAACAATTTTGAACAAATTTAACAAATGTCTAAGAAAACTTTGACTGCACTAGGGGCTTGAATTGAGACCTCTGGTTTTGCCTACCAGTGCTCTTCCATCTGAGCTATCCAGCGCTTAGATGGCGACCTTCCCAAATAGTCAACTAGTCTTTGCCGGGGTGGGGGCGCCAGTCAGAAGCAATTTTACCATTAACTGCCGTATATCTCCAGGGATCACACCCCCATTTTCATTCAGATGCAAACAACCAATTGTTGTAAACCTGGCTACAGCATCAGGGTTAATTATTCCATTGCCATTCCAGGGAGAATGTTGTGGCACACAAAACGTTTCACCGTTACACCGTGCGGGCAAAGCGTGGCACAGCACAGGGCATGCGGGATTCGCAGCAAGGCGGGAACCAGCCAAAGTGAGTACCGGGGACATCCAAGGGTTGGCCGTAGAAAGCTGCATCGATAGGTCATTTGCCAATGGCATGGGTTCGGGGTTCGAATCCCGCCACAATCGACAGCTCTTAAAAATGTGCACAGTCTCATAAGATTCACAATACATCCAAAGGTGTAAGACAGGCATTTGCTCTTTGGAGGCGTCGGCAGATTTTAAAAAAGAAACAATGGTATACAGTATACTGAATGGGGTATCATGGTCACATGAGGGCGCTGTTGAAAGCAGGCACATAATAGGTGGCAGTCTTCATGATTGAAATATGTGACCCGGCACAACGACATGAGGAATATTTCACCAAAACACTTTTTGAGTAAACAACGCCTGAAGTTAATGTATCTTCACAATTCGATTACAAATCAATTTTCCTTTTTGGGGATTTTCGGAAATTTTAAGAATTAGAGGATATTATATTCTGATATCATTTGAAAGCTAATGGTATACTCTTTCACATCATTAGAAAATTTCAAAATCTCAAAAGTGGGGTTATTCCTCATTATGCTGTGCCGGGTCACATATGAAAGTGCCATTCATCCAATGTGGCTGTGTCAAAAGTCTCAAAACTATTGGGCTATGGCTTCAAATTACATGGAATCTGCCTTCAATTCACCACGGGCTACTCCCTTAAACCTGTGCGTTTCTCAGCCGTAGCCAATGCCATATGAATTCAGACAAAGCCTTAAGACAGTCTTTGCGGTCTTACCCAAGGTCTGCTGGCGCCTCTCTGAGACGTCACAACGAAGCGGCTCTGGTCGAGGACATCCAAGCTCTCCTCGCGAGCTGGGAGGGGGAGCTAGCCGCCTGCCATCGCGTCTTCCTGCGGGCGCCCAGCTACAACAAGGGTGCCCTCTTTGGTGGGAAGAACCCAGCCTTGGACCGGCGCGACCCCAGACTGGTCACGATCCCGTTTGGCACGCGTCGGCCGACGTACAAGGAGATCATGAGGGTCCATGCTCTGCTCTCTGCTGTGGAGTGCTACGGTGAGTCCGTCTGCTGGAGAGGAGATGAGTGGAAACCGCTCAGAGTGATGGAACTTGAGTCGGATCTGTCTCCCTGTCTCTGTCCGTCTCGGTCTCTGTGTCCATCTCTCCCTCTGGCTGTCTCTGTCTCCATTGTTTCAGTCTCTGCCTGTGTCTCTGCCCGTTTTGTCATGTGTCTTTCTGTCTCTGCCTCTGTCTGTGCATGCCTCTGTCTGTCTTGTCCCTGTCTCTGTCCCTACCTCTGTCCCTGCCTCTGTCCCTGCCCCTGCCCCTGCCCCTGTCCCTGCCCCTGTCCCTGCCTTTATATCTGCCTCTGTCCCTGCCTCTGTCTCTGCCTCTGTCTGTCGTGGTACCTGTCTCTGCCTTGCCTCTGTCCCTGTCTCTACCTCTGTCTGTCTCTGTCCCTGTCTCTGCCTCTGTCTGTCTCTGCCCCTGTGCCTGCCTCTGTCCCTGTCTGTCTCTGCCCCTGTCTCTGCCTGTCTCTACCTCTGTCCCTGTCTCTGTGTATCTGTCTGTGGTTCTGCCTCTGTATCTGCCTGCTTCTAACTCTGTATGTACCTCAGTCTGTGTCTCTGTCCCTGCCTGTGGCCCTGCTCCTGTATCTCTCTGCTTCTTCCTCTGTCTCTACCTCTGTCTGTGTCTATCCCAGCCTCTGCCTCTGCCTCAGTCTCAGTCCCTGTCTCTGTCCCTGCCTCTGTATCTGCCTGTTTCTACCTATTTCTGCCTCTCTGTCTTCTTTCTCTGCCACTTTCTCGGTCCCTGTCTCTATTGTTGTCTCTGTTTCTCTCTTTTGCTTTGTGGGAATTTGATGATTGATTTATCAACTTGTCATTACACCTCCTCCTTCATCCGCTGAATCATTTCAGGAGAAGCAAAGGAGGCAGAGGAGAAGATTGCAGAGGCCCACTCCTTCAAGTCTCGCAAGGAGAAAACCAACCATGGGAAATGTGACAACGAGAACACAAAGAATGAGGACCGAAGCCAGCCCAAGCAAAATGGCAGAGGTGAAAACTCATGCGGAAAAAAGTGAAACACAACATGAAATATCATCAGTTACCTCTTATTTGAGGTCTCGGGAATGTTCGACCACAACAAGGGCTCAGTTTTGGGGGCAAACGTCATATCCTTGTTTAGAAAACTCCCAAGGGCATGACTTACAATACTGTGTGTCGTTTCTGTAGGCAAATACTGTATAATTTCCACAAACGGATTATAAGATGGCTCCGTGTTCTGATTTGAGCAGGACCTTTCTCAGTGCTTGACGTTTGTAGCTTCAATTTTTTGTTCATTGGTTAGAAATTTCCGGAAACGACGAAGGAGAGAGCGAGAAGGAGGATGTAGAGTTGGTGACAGTAGAGGAAGAGATCTCCACCCTGACTTTGCAGGAATTTGAGACCAACGTTAAGAAACCGAAACGCCCCAAACGGAAGCGGAAACCCAAAACTAAAACCGAGGAGGACGGTGAGAATTTCAACAATCTTGAACTATCAGACAAAGAGCGATTGTGCCAACATTGAGTGAAATAATGAGGAGCAGAGGATGCTAAAGGGGTTGGACATGTGTTCAGAATGAAAAGGAATGACAAAAATTGACAAATTGACACCAGAGGGCGTACGAAAAAGTGGGCAGACCAAAGAAAAAATTGAGAAGACCGATTTCAAATTTTAGTGGGCCTGATGTCTCGATCCTAGCAGGACCTTTCTCAAAGGCAGAGTGACAAGGACAAAACAGATACATGTACCCGAAGGAAGGGGGAAGAGAGTGAATAGGACACGGATGAGAAACAAAGGACAAAGAGTAAAGCTGGTAGGGTGAGATCAAAGGGTAGGGCAAGGAGTAGGGTAGGGATTAGTGAGGAGAGGGGGAAAGATCAAAAAGAGAAGTCTGGAGGAGTGAACAAAAAAGGATTATTAGAAAGCTGCATGGTGTTAGTCATTACCCTCCTGGATGTTGAGACCATGTGGTTGAATAGTCCGAAGACGCTTCATCCACATTTTCTCACGGCTAATACGGACAGCATTACTACGGTGACCAAGGGATTCTATGCCCATTACACTCATATAGTCCAGTACACTCATATCTGATATTGAAAAAGAAAGTTATCAACTATTGGCGGCTGAACATTGTCAGAGGCTGAGGTAGCAGCCCAAGACAGAAGAGAAGTGAGGAAGAGGAAAGTGCCTCATGTCCCCTTTCTCAACCAGGAAAAAACAAATGAAAAACAAAAATGGCTAAAAAAAAATCCAAATCATATTCAGGGAAAGTGGCATGTCAAAATTATCCTTTGAAAAAGTATGACAGCGATTGCTCTTCGTGTAACTGATTTGGTTGGTTTGCACAGTACCGGGCAAAGCGGGAAGCGTGGAAGAATCAATGAGCAATGCCTGCCGAGAGGGTGACTGGGACCGGCTGAAGCAGCTGGTAGTTGGCAGTGAGGACGGTGTGACCCCTGGCCCGGCAGTGCCGGATCAGGCCGGGTCCGTGAACCGCCCATTGGATGGGCGGGGCAGCACCCTCCTCCATACGGCAGTGGAGGCAGAGAGAGCTGACATCCTGTGGAATCTGATGGAGTTAGGAGCAGATCCCACTATCAAGTAAGCACAAGTGGAATCGCTTTTTTTTTTTTAAGGCAAACAAATAAAGGAAAAATCTGACTAAGAACTCGGGTATGCTATCTGGAGGTCTAGGGTTCGAGTCCCGGTCCAATTGTTTTTTTTTGTTTTTTTTTAACCTAAATTTTTGAAAAATGCAAACAAAATTTTGACTGACCTGGGAATTGAACCCGAGACCTGTTTTTGTGTGTACCAGCGCTCTTATCATCTGAGCTATTAATAAATCGTGCATACACAAACTCTTTGTTGCACAATAGGACACCCTCTCGTTTTCATTTTACACTAAACTTTCAAATGCTTCGTCGTTCGTCTTTTTTAATGATTAAATTATCCCAAAGTCAAACAATTAAAGGAAAAACTGACTTGGAACTTTTGAACCAATTGGAAAAATTGGCAAAGATAACTTGGACTGGATTGGGACTTGAACCCGGGACATCTGGTTGTGTGGATAAGTGGCCTTACAGTCTGTGCTATCCATCCGTTAGATGGTGACCTTCCCAAATTAGTCAACTAGTCTTTACCAGAGTGGGGGGGGGGGGAGGGGGGCAGGTGCACCAGTCAGAAGCATTAAGCCATTCATTGCATGCCAACACCATGTCTCCCGCGTGCTTTTCAGCGGCAGCGCGGTATCCCTCAATCATCCACAGAAAAGGTCCCACAATTGCACAATTACTTCTGCTAATCTTGCAATTCATGTGGCAACTTGCTTCAAAAAGGGTCTTTGTACTGATTCGTATTGCTTTGTTCTAAGCTGAAAAGAGTCTTTGTTTTAAATGTGGACAATAGTGGTGCCCGGATTCGGAGGGCCCCGTCGCATAGTCAAGCCAACGGAGCTCCGGATTCGGAGGGCCCCGTCGCATAGTCAAGCCAATGGAGCTCCGGATTCGGAGGTCCCGGCGCGAAGTGGTTAAGCCATTTGTTGGGATTTGATAGCTAACTCTAAAATGATTCTGCTGACAGGAACCAGAAGGGTCAGCTGCCGTACGTCCTCTGCAAAAACAAGGAGCTTCGCAATGTCTTCCGCAGGTTCATGGCGGCTTATCCGGACAAGTTTGACTATGAGAAAGCACAGGTACAAAAAAACAAAAAAACAAAGAGAAGACAGATTAGGACCCTTTTCCAAAGCACGGCTTAGGCTCAGGCTCCGGCTTTGTCTCCATTTCTTTCATCCATTTTTAAGTACAAGTGCTGAAAATGGAAGGCCTTTGGCCTTGTTTTGAATGTTACCACTGCGTTTTGAAAAAAAGAATGCAAAGTTTTGACTTCAACAAAGAACTCTAACCTGTTTTTTTAGCTTTTGAATAACCGAGACGAAGCCGGAGCCGAAGACTAAGCCGGGGTTTGGAAAAGGGCCCTAGGATGGATTTCACAAAGCCTTACGATGCATCGTAACTCAACTTATGATGGATAACCCATCGTATGTTGTGATAGGCCGTATGGTTTCTGTGCATCGCTCATTGTCTGGCGATTGATTGTAAGTTACGATGGGTTTGATAAAATCAACCGCTGCTCCATCAGTTTCCCAAACCTTTGTTTCATTTTACAGTGGTGGCAATTGAAGGAATTTTTTCTTTCTTTTTTGGGGCTCAGATTCCTAGCCCGTTGTCTTCAGAAAAGGAGGAACTGAAAGCAGCCAAGGTGGCGGAGAAGAGACGGATTCAGAAGAAGAATAAGAGGATCCGGGAAAAGGTGAGTCCGGATTCTGCAAGATTTTCTGGGTAAAGGAAAGCTCCCGGGAAATGACATGCTGTTTTCGAGACTTCAACGTCTTTTAAATCCCAGCATTGGAGAGGGTTGGACCTTTTGGTCCTGGTAGAACATGTTTCAAAAGCCGAAGGACAAGGGGAAAAAAGGAAAGGAAGGAAGTGAGATGTGATAAAAATGACAGAAGAATGGCAAAGGAAGAAAGCTGGTGGATAGATCAGGGTGAGATCAAAGGGAAGGGCAAGCAGTAGGGAAGGGATCAAAGGAGGAAAGCTGGTAGACAGACCAGGGTGAGATCAAAGGGAAGGGCAAGCAGTAGGGAAGGGATCAAAGAAGGAAAGCTGGAAGACAGACCAGGGAGAGATCAGAGGGAAGGGCAAGCAGTAGGGAAGGGATCAAAGGAGGGAAGCTGGTAGACAGACCAGGGTGAGATCAAAAGGAAGAGCAAGCAGTAGGGAAGGGATCAAAGGAGGAAAGCTGGTAGACAGACCAGGGTGAGATCAAAGGGAAGGGCAAGGAGTAGGGAAGGGATCAAAGGAGGAAAGCTGGTCAACAGACCAGGGAGAGATCAAAGGAGGATAGCTGGTAGACAGACCAGGGAGAGATCAGAGGGAAGGGCAAGCAGTGGGGAAGGGATCAAAGAAGCTGGTAAACAGACCAGGGAGAGATCAAAGGGAAGGGCAAGCAGTAGGGAAGGGATCAAAGGAGGGAAGCTGGTAGACAGACCAGGGAGAGACCAAAGGGAAGGGCAAGCAGTAGGGAAGGGATCAAAGGAGGAAAGCTGGCAGACAGACCAGGGTGAGATCAAAGGGAAGGGCAAGCAGTAGGGAAGGGATCAAAGAAGGAAAGCTGGTAAACAGACCAGGGAGAGATCAAAGGGAAGGGAAAGCAGTAGGGAAGGGATCAAAGGAGGGAAGCTGGTAGACAGACCAGGGAGAGACCAAAGGGAAGGGCAAGCAGTAGGGAAGGGATCAAAGGAGGAAAGCTGGTAAACAGACCAGGGAGAGATCAAAGGGAAGGGCAAGCAGTAGGGAAGGGATCTAAGGAGGGAAGCTGGTAGACAGACCAGGGTGAGACCAAAAGGAAGGGCAAGCAGTAGGGAAGGGATCAAAGGAGGGAAGCTGGTAGACAGACCAGGGAGAGATCAAAAGGAAGGGCAAGCAGTAGGGAAGGGATCGAAAAGAAGGAAAGATCAAAGAGGAAGGTGAAGGAGGTGAACTTAAAAGGGTTATAAGTAAACAGTATATTCCCCTTCCTGGATGTTGAGGCCAGGTGGTTGAATAATCTGAAGATGCTTCATCCACACTGTTTAATAAACAGCTTCTCCTCAGCCCAGACAGACAGCATTATTCCGGTGACCAAAGTGACGACATTTTCCATGACTCTGAGCGCAATCCCGTCGATTTACGCCCCTTTTTAGGAGCAGAAAGAAGAGCAGAAAAAACAGGAGGAGCAGCGGAGGCAACAGGAGGCGGAGGAGGAGGAGAAGCGACGATTTGCGTCGCTGAGCGACCGAGAGAAGAGAGCCCTGGCCGCGGAGAGACGTTTCCAAGCCCAGTTGGCAGAGACTAGGTCAGCGGCTGATGTGGCCAACCTGAACAATCAGATTTTTGTTTCTTTGATCCTTGGCGTTCCTGCCTTGAGTAGATAGATGCGAAACCAATATGCACAGGCCTCTTTTAGTAATCAGTGTATATTGCAACAGCAATATCTCCACAGTTAGAGGGCCTGACGTTTCGATCCTAGCGGGACCTTTCCCAAAGGCAGAGTGACGAGGACAAACACAGACAGTCCTTCTGTCCTTCCTCTGTCACGTGTCAGGGCTTTCCTTCCCCTGACTGTCTGTGTATGTCCTTGTCACTCTGCCTTTGAGAAAGGTCCTGCTAGGATCGAAACGTCAGGCCCTCTTACTTTTGAGATTTATATATTGCAGGTCATATTAGTCAGTGAGCAGTTTACAACAGTTTTTGTATTAACTTCATCAGCAATATCGTTACGTTACAACAACATGGCACTTGATATCTCTGCTTTTTCCTGTACTTACCAGCTGATTGTTCCTTGTACCATCAACACAGGGGGAACAGGGCATATTCATATGCTGGCCCCACACTGGAACCACGTTCCTCTTAACCACTTCGCGCCGGGGGGTTTTTCAGCGCCGATGACCGCCATACGGGGGTGTTTGAACAATGCATCATTTTAAAATCTTGCTAAAACAATCGGAACAATATATTTCTGTGAAATAAATCAATAAGGGTATACTATGGGTACAAGAGAGTAAAACCTGGCACAATTCGGACGTCGTTGTGGCCTTTGTCAAGAGATTATCCGTTCGAAAAAGGGCCCTTTGTGCGTCGTCAATGGACCGTAACGGACGTGTGTGTGTGGGTTCGTGTACGCTGCTGACAATCCCTGACCGCAGACTCCAGCCTCCACTCCAGGCAGTCAAATCTTCGAGTTGGTCGGCCACAAACGAGCGTACAGATTACGGTAAAGAATGTGGGGGGAATTCCAATGCCAGACCGACGACCGTTGGGCTGTGTGGCATGCAAAGACAATGTCCCCCGCGTGCTTTCAGCTGCAGCGCGGTATCCCTCGATCCTCCACAGTAAAAGTCCCACAATTGCACAATTACTGCGGCTAATCTTGCAATTCATGTGGCAACGTGCGTCAAAAAGGGTCTTTGTACTGATTCATAATGCTTTGTTCTAAGCTGAAAAGAGTCTTTGTTTAGAATGTGGACAATAGTGGTGCCCGGATTCGGAGGGCCCCGTTGCAAAGGCAATCCAATTGACCTCCGGATTCGGAGGTCCCGGCGCGAAGTGGTTAACATCCTTTTATTGATATGAGGTTTCCGATTTGAAATGTGCTCTCAAAACGCGCATTTAATCGCTACATCATACTGATTGATTTTTCATTAAGGATCATTTGTTATGGGCCATGAGGATCTATTTTGACATATACATGTCCAATATTATTATTATGAAGTAGTGCATACCTTACACTTTACAGTCCTAATCTATCAGCCAAAACCTTTCAAAGCCAGCCAAATCCTTTCAAAGCCAGCCAAAACCTTTCAAAGCCAGCCAAATCCTTTTAAAGCTAGCCAAATCCTTCCAAAGCCAGCCAAATCCTTTTAAAGCCACCCAAATCCTTTCAAAGCCACCCAAATCCTTTCAAAGTCAGCCAAATCCATTTTTAAAGCCAGCCAAAACCTTTCAAAGCCAGCCAAATCCTTCCAAAGCCACCCAAATCCTTTCAAAGCCACCCAAATCCTTTCAAAGCCACCCAAATGATTTTGATAGCCATACCAGTAAGTAAACATGCATCCGGCCTCCGAGGCTATTGCAAATGGTCACTGGTAACCGCCGTCTCTTCCCCTTGATTACGCAGGCGCTGCTGGCTGTGTGGGACCAGTCTGGTCGGAAAGGTTCCCTTCGAGTACTTGGACTACAAGTTCTGCACCATGCAGTGTGTCAAGCAGCACAAACAGCAGAAGAAGATGGGAAGATGACAGGCACGTCAACGCACCAACAGATGGGATCACTGATCATTCACTCGCTAGTTACAAATAGTTACAAAATAGACTGATTACTTAGCTTTCACCACAATTTAAAGTCATCGTCAATATATGCTATCTCTTCCCATCCCTTGTCACATTGCCTTTGAGAAAGGTCCGGCTAGGACTGAAGCATGAATCCATGATTGTTTTAGATTTATATATATACATGTATGTGTTCATTCAAGTCAGTATAAACCCTAACCCGGCATTGAAACCACAATTAACCACACATGGTTTTTCCTGTGGGAGGATAAGGGCCATACACCACAACATACCCCAGCGTGGTTTTTGTGGTGTCCTGTGGTATGTGAGCCTACACCCCTGTGGGCACTGTGGTAAATTGCGGTATACAGTGTGTGTCCTGTGCGGGAGGTGCAAAGCATTATAAACTTGTCCTTCAGATTAACTGATTTCTTCGGTGTGTTTGCTTTTCAAGTTTTCCGTTGGAAAGAGAACAAAATTCATTGAAAGAAAAAAAATGTACAAAGCCTGTAAAGATTTGAAATTAATTTATTTTTTGTTAAGTCAAAGTATTATTTTATTATTTGAGTGTTGGGTCATCCAAACTTTTTCTATGAACTTCCACAAAATTGTGGACATTTGTGTACATTCCAGGATTAATGATTTTGTTATTGGATCCAGCCTTGGACTTTGATCATGAATAAAATAGATCTTCTTTTTCACAAGTTAGTGCTCAAGCCTTTTTTTTTCAGAGAAAAAATATAGGCCAAAAATTAATCTCTTAACATTGCATCTTTCTTTGGACTATAAACTTAAATTGAAAATGTGCAGGACAATGTCATGCGGTGTTTATAATTTTGAATTAAATTGAACCCAAATTGCCACAGTATTATTTATTTCCCAAAAGAAATTGTCTTGTAAATAAAGGGATAAAATAAACGATGTTGAAAAATCACAGCTGTATCAGGACACACACTTGTCCATTTGTAAAATATGTAAATTATTTAATACAAAATATGTCATCAATGTTTTGCCATTAAATTTATTTCTCATTGGAATAATGTATTAGACAATGTTAATTAATGTGGAAACAATACAACTTAAAAGTGAATGATTTGAAATAAAACAGTGCTGTGCGAACGTGGTTCTTATTGAATTAAGAATCATGCATAATTGAAATAAATAATAAAATAGAACTTGTGAGTCAAGTGGGATTATTTTGTTATTGAACAGAACTGAATTCCCTTTGCTTAAGGACTTAAAAACTTGCCTTATCAAAGTGTCCATTGCCACATATCAGAGAGCACTGATGTTCCTTGACTGCCAAAAGGTCAATCCTTCCCACAATTCTTGCAACTTCCTTTACAGAAGTCCCATGATGCTCGATCCACATCCTGTAGCGGTTCAGTGCAATATTTTATTTTATTTTATTTTTTTTTGATGTGGGTTTCAATCTCAATGTCCTCTGGTGCATTGCAGTCCAGCGCCGCTCTATCCCACAATGCATCTTACATCCCACAATGCATCTTACATCCTGTGAATGGTGGCGTGGTTCTGCAAGCTCTTGACATTGTCCAGGCTCTTCCACCAATCGGGGAGCAGCGTTGTGGCGATGAGCTTAAACCAGGGACTGATCTTGGTGCCGTTGCTCTCTGCACTCTGCAGGAATCCCTCCAGCTCGGTGGGACCAATGAAGCGAATCTGCTGAACCTGTTGGGCAAATTTGGATCACAGAGGTGAACTTTCTTCCCAATGTTGAATAAAAATGACAAAAACTGCAGATTATCCTCCTTACCCTAACCTTAACCCTCACTCTTTGGATCGCAGAGGTGAACTTTCTTCCCAATGTTGAATAAAAATGACAAAAACTGTGTCCTCCTCACCCTAACCTTTACCCTCACTCTTTGGATCACAGAGGTGAACTTTCTTCCCAATGTTGAATAAAAATGACAAAAACTGCAAATAATCCTCCTCACCCTAACCTTAACCCTCACTCTTTGGATCACAGAGGTGAACTTTCTTCCCAATGTTGAATAAAAATGACAAAAACTGTGTCCTCCTCACCCTAACCTTTACCCTCACTCTTTGGATCACAGAGGTGAACTTTCTTCCCAATGTTGAATAAAAATGACAAAAACTGCAAATAATCCTCCTCACCCTAACCTTTACCCTCACTCTTTGGATCGCAGAGGTGAACTTTCTTCCCAATGTTGAATAAAAAATGACAAAAACTGCAAAAAATCCTCCTTACCCTAACCTTAACCCTCACCCTTTGAATCACAGAGGTGAACTTTCTTCCCAACGTTGAATAAAAATGACAAAAACTGCAGATAATCCTCACCCTAACCTTAAAGGCCCTATAAAACAGTGGTTAAGATAAAATTGCCACAGTTTGTATGTTAATCCATAAAACAATCCCAAAAAGCAATACTGTGAATGATTATCTGTGAAAGTAGAAAAAAAAAAACGGTCACGGTTTACGCACCGTTCTGTAGTGTAAGAAATAGTTATTACTCACGAGTAATAAATTATTTGTCGATGTTTGAGTGAAGATTTCTCAAAAAGTACAGCATCCCAGACCGTAAGATTTCAACATGAGGATTCTATCATGACCATCTAAAAACTGTGTAAATTAGAAGGAAATCTGTGGACATCGATGTTTCCCGATTTTCCCAATGTTGTATTGGGCCCTTTGAATCACAGATGTGAACTTTCTTCCAAATGTTGAATCAAAATGACCAAAAAGGGCCTGACCTTTCGATCCTAAGGTCCAGCTAGGATCGAACCTCTGTCTCTGTGGTGATACTGTCTGGCGCCCTCAATTGTCCATCTAGAGGTTAGAGATGTCTGTGGTGGAGGGGGAGGCCTCTACTCACCTCGTTCGGCTCCGGCTTCAAGTCCACCTCCTTCTGTATGAAGAGGATGTAATCAATCTCGTGCTCGCCCCATTTGCCATCAGACTGGGCCTGGTACTGGATGCGGGTCAGATAGTGGAAGTCATCCAGGGGCACCTTGGGGGAAAAGAACCAAGCAATCGAGACAAGATGTCAGCCTGAAATTTGAGAGAATCTGAACTCTAGTTGTTGGGGATGCGATGGGAATGCGATTCCTGGTTGCTTCTGTCTGGCGCCCCCACCCCGGCAAAGATAGGTTGGCTATATCGGGAAGGCCGCCACCTAAGGCCTGGCTGCGTAATTTTTTTTTTCCCAGGATGAGAAAGGCCACCATTAACATAAACGCGAGCTATTGGTTGCATTTTATCCAGACATGGTGAATCATTCATGAAAATGTTGCACACGGACATCTTTATACCGGTGCACGCCTGTGGTGTAGTTCAAGCTTATGGTGTAGTATAGTATACACTAGTTACCGGTACATTATGTAGGCATACACACACGACATGTATACTGTGTACGAACAGTACGTGTACAGGTACAGTGCACCTAACATGTATACCGGTACTCAAATCAAGATCTGAGTGTGTAAGTGGAACGATAATCATGAATAATTCACCATGTGTAGACAAAATGCAACCAATAGCGCACCTTTATGCTAATGATGGCTTTTGCCGTCCTGGGAAAACAAATTACGCGCCCTGGATATCTCAGATGGTTTAGAGCACTGCTGGGACCTCTAAATTGAGAGAGACAATGGTGCTGCTATGCACCGTGCCCTGTAGCGTGGCAATAGGCACACAGATGTCAAATTGTGCCAGGTTTGATTCTCTTGGGGTGTTTTTCTTCCTTTAACAGGTGGTTACATCATAATATTTGACAGCTCGTGTTCTGATCACTGGTACTGTAAAGCCAGAGGTCTCGGGTTCAAATCCAGGTCCAGTCAAATTCTCTTTGCTATTTTCTTGAAATGCTTATCAATCAATCTATTTTTCCTTAATAACCCCCCCCAAAAAAAAAAAATTAAAAAAAAATGATTTGGTCTTTGGTTAATGCCAAAATGGTGAACAGGTTTCCTAGACACGACTACAAGTTGGAAGTCTTCACGTATAGTACCTGTTCTGGTTCAACACCCAGCTCGTGTTTCAGTTTTCTCTGCGCTGCTCGTCGTACCCCAAGATGGTCCCTCTCCTCCAATTCCTCAGGAAAGCTCAGCGGATGACTGCAACAGGTGTTGGCCCAATATCCTGGCCATAAAAAAAAAAAAATTTCATCACCAATTTTCAATCTCAAAAGTTTGAGGGCCTGACGTTTCCACCCTAGCAGGACCTTTCGCAAAGCCTTTGAGAAAGGTCCTGTATTAGGATCGAAATGTTGAGAAAGGTCCTGCTGGGATCGAAACCTTGAGAAAGGTCCTGCTAGGATCGAAACGTTGAGAAAGGTCCTGCTGGGATCGAAACCTTGAGAAAGGTCCTGCTGGGATCGAAACATTGAGAAAGATCCTGCTAGGATCAAAACATCAGGTCCTCAAACTTTTGAGATTTATGTATTGCAGGTTGTAACAGCTTTTTTATTTTATACTTAATTTTTCAGTCTGAATAATACTTAGAGGGCCTTATATTTCAATCCTTTGTAAGGAACTGGTGAGGGTTTGGGGTGAAAATGGGGAGAAGTGGTAGATCCCATTCCTCTGTATCATATTTGAATCTAAAAAAATAAATTAAAAAATTTGCATTTTAAAACCCGTGGATGTCTTTGAAGAGATGAGTCTTCAACCACTTCGCGCCGGGACCTCCGAATTTGGAGTGCTGGTAGTGTTGCCATGTGCCAGGCCCACTGAATTAACTCAATCCAGGCACCACTATTGTCCTAGTTTTAAACAAAGACTCTTCTCAGCCAACCACAATACAATATGCAGCATGACAAAAGTCATACAGACGTCTGATTGGGCCAGGTTTGACTCACTTGTACAGTTAACACATAGTGTAGTCTTATCGATCCATTTCACAGGGATTTATTGCTCTCAATTGTTTTGTGAGGTTTTCAGAAATTGGCACCTCACTCAAAAGCTGCAATGTGGCGGTCATGGGCACTGAACATTGGCCCAGTGCAAAGCGGATATTCTGATTTAACTAAGGATTATGAAGGAAAAATCAGGAGTACCGGTACATGCTAATCTGAAAATTTAGTGGGCCTGACGTTTCGATCCTAGCAGGACCTTTCTCAACTGCTAGGATCGAAACGTCAGGCCCTCTAAATTTTGAGATTTACATTTTGGTAATTTTAGTCAGTTAGCAGTTTGCAACATGTTTGTATATCACATGCTAATCTGATGAAATGCCTGGTGTCTATGAACTTTGCTCATGAGTCACGACACAAACACTTGTTTTGTTGACAAAGACAGGGTCCGGATAAACTCCAACCACAATGGAGGTTTTTTTTTAGAACTTATCTCAGATCCGCTCTTAATTTGGCCGACCAATGGCACCATTTTCACTCACCTCACAAACTGTCAATATTATCTAAAAGCCCAGGTTATTCGATATGCTTTTCATTTGTTTCTCTTTTTCAGCTAATATAAAAAAAATAATTGCAAATTGTTTACTGACTAAATTTAACAAAATGCAAATCTCAAAATTGAGGGCCTGACCTTTCGATCCTAGTAGGACCTCTCTCAAAGGCAGAGTGACATGCCTTTGTCGGGCCCACTAAATTTTGAGATTTCTTTTTCGGAGTCGACAAAATTGCTGCCAACTGCTTACTGACCGTAAGTACTGAATTCTCAAACATTTATGGGGCCTGACGTTTTAACCCAAGAAGGACCTTTTTCAAAGCCATTTTTCCAAAATAATGTTTTGAAAACTTGGCAAAGAAAACTTTGACTGGACCGGGACTTCATCCAGAGACTTCTGGATAGATAGCTCAGATGGAAGAGCACTGGTATGTTAATCCAGAGGTCTTGGGTTCAAGTCCCGGTCCAGTCATTTGAAGCTTTCTTTGCCGATTTCTCAATTTGTTCAAATGTTCACAGTCCGTTTTTTCCTTTGTTTGTTTGACTAGAAATAAATTTAATATTTGTTAAAGAGTGTGCCAGTTCTTCTCATCTATGAATGCCTCCATACTGAACGGAAATTCTAACTTCCTATTAGAACGAAAGACAGCGCCCAGCAAAGCAACAAGTAAAGGGTACCAGCAACATTTGCAGAGAGTAAATTCTAATAATTCCTACCAATGCGGGATCCATTTCAGGAATAAAACCTCATATTTATCGGCCCTATCTAAAATTCAATATTCTTTTTTCTTTCTTTTTTAACTGTGATATACAAAATGTTGCAAACTGCTTACTGACTAAAATTACCAAAATGCAAATCTCAAAATTTAGTAGGCCTGACATTTCGATCCTAGCAGGACCTTTCTCAAAGACAGAGTGACAAGGACAAAACAGATACATACATGTACACTAAGCTTCGTGTACATGGATCTGTTTTGTCCTTATCACTCTGCCTTTGAGAAAGGTCCTGCTAGGATCGAAACGTCAGGCCCACTAAATTTTGAGGTTTTTTAACTGTGCATAGCTGTATCAAAATCACTTATTGGGATTAAAATGAGACGATGAAAGGGAAGTTGTAGTACATGTACCTGGAAAGGTAATTTTGGCATCTGATCTTTGCTGGAGTAAGAGTTGTCCCTTCTGGTTGAAGAGGAAAACACTGAATGCTCGGTGTAACAAACCTGCAAAGAAAAAGTAGGAGTCATTCTGCGGCACAATATCAGATTTCTGAACAATTTTGAAAAATAGGAGAAATACTACTTTGACTGGATCAGGACTTGAACCTGAGACCTCTGGATTTGAGTATCAGCACTCTTACCATCTGAGCTATCCAGCCCAAGT
This sequence comes from Luidia sarsii, assembly GCA_949987565.1. Taxonomy (NCBI): domain Eukaryota; kingdom Metazoa; phylum Echinodermata; class Asteroidea; order Paxillosida; family Luidiidae; genus Luidia; species Luidia sarsii. Next base: position 2,099,701 of record OX465109.1, read on the forward strand.
TAGATGGTGGCTTTCGCAAATACTAAACTAGTCTTTGCTGGGGTCAGTAGATTGAGGACACACACTGTATACAGCAATTTACCACAGTGCCCACAGGGGTACGTGTAGGCTCACATACCACAGGACACCACAAAAACCAGGCAGTGGAATGTCCTGGTGCATGGCCCTTATCCTCCCACAGGAAAAACCATGTGTGGTTAATTGTGGTTTCAATGCCGATTAGGGTTAAGCAGTTTATGGTATAATTACTGTGAATAGGTTACCAACCAAAAACGTACTGACAAACCATGACTCTCACTGGTAGTTCGCTGTTTTCAGCCCTCCGACAGAAATTAAACACAATCTGTACAAACACTGGTGGGACGGAGACATTCAGCAGACGATTTCAAGTTGCGTAAGTTACGCAACGTACAAAATGTCGTGTAAATCTTGCCCCACAAAGACTCTTTTCAGCTAAATTTAGCAAAGGCAGCCAAATGTTGCATAAGTTACGCAACAAAATGATGCGTACATGCAACATTTGTAAGTTTCTTGAAATTGGCAGCAGGGCTGTGATTTCAAGGACTGACTCGATTTCGCTCTGCCTTTTGTTTTCTTTCCTCGTACCTTTGTCGATGTTCTCGTTCAGATGGCAGGCTTTCTTGGAGGCGGCTCCAATGACCTTGTCGTCGGGGTCAACTACAATACACTCCTCAGCCATCAGCCGGACCTGCGTCTCATCCAGCTCCTCCATACTGGCCACTCCCCTGAGCCGTAGCGATCACGGACAAGCATAAACCACAATAGCAAGCTCCGTAGGAAAAATTCACAACACTGACCAAAGATCTGTCAATCGGTAAAAACCAGGAGCTCCGAAAGCTGGTTTTATATTTCTTCCATTAAACAATTTATAAAATCTCAAAATTTAGTGGGCCTGACATTTCGATCCTAGCAGGACCTTTCTCAAGGGCAGAGGCTTTGAGAAAGGTCCTGCTATGATCAAAACGTCAGGCCCACTAAATGTTGAGATTTGCATTTGAGTAATTTTAGTCAGTAAGCAGTTTGCAACATTTTTGTTTACGCAGTGGCTGTTGTTACGGCAGTCGTCTGTGTGGTTCCCTGACTTGATTGTATTTCATCAGCATTGCAGGCTGGTTGAACCAGTCTATTAGCTGATAGTGTGTCCCAAGAGCTAAACATCCTGACGAATACTGTGAAGTCAGGGAACCACACGGACGACTGCCGTAACACCAGCCACTGCGTTAAATTAGCAGCACTCAACAGAGATGACCATTACTAGTATTGTAATACATGTACATGTATGATGTACATCTACTACATGTACATGTACTGTAGTATGTTACAATACAGTATCGCAGTGGCTGTTGTTACGGCAGTCGTCCGTGTGGCTCCCTGACTTAACGGTATTCTGTCAAGGTGTTCAGCTCTTGGAACCAGACTGTCAACAAATAGTCTGGTTCAACCAGCCTGCAATGCTGACGAATACTTTAAAGTGAGGGAACCACACGGACGACTGCCGTAACAACAGCCACTGCGATACAGTATACAAGTAAGTAGGCCTACCTACCTACCACTAGGCACTACCACTACCACTACCAGTACTGGCAGTAGTACTACTACTAGTAAGTAGTACTACTACTAGTAGTACGTCAGTAGTACCACTACCAGCACTTAATGCTCAGTACCTTGTACAGTGTAATACCAATGCCATGGCAATGGACCTTGCATTGCAGGCTTTAAACTCTGACACATGATCTCCATTGCTTGCTGATTATTTACATGGAAAATAACTTAAACTAAGTCACAAATATTCCTTCCTCACCTTGCTGATGCTAGTCTGCAGGCGGACCCGTTTCCACGGCCTAAATCAGCGAACAAATGTGACGGTTTCGTCGAAATTCTCTGCACTCTCGCTGGGCGTGCTAACGATGCCAGTGGAGAATCTGGCAGTAACTTGCCGACGTTTAAGCGGGTACAATTTCTGACTACTACGGAAGTGACTGCTACCAGCATATTTCACACAAGAACATGCCACACGACACCGATTCTGTCTAGCAGTAAAAATAGAAAAACGATTCACTGATAAAAACGACAAATTTTCTTTGGATTGATGGACCATGGGTGGACACTGTGATATAAGGCGATACTGATAAATAGAGCAGACGGCACGACACGATCCAGGCCGCGTGTTTGGTCTAGCGCCCTCTAGTGACACAATTTGACAGTAAAACTCATTGTGTGCCCCGCCCACTTTTGACAGTCGTCGCTTTGAGTTTGAATTAACTAATGAAAGTTATTCTGAAAAAGATTTGCCGGTATGGCTTCTGAAATTGTTATCAGCAGAGATATGGAAATCTTTGGGGAAAATTTCACAAAGCTTAACCCATAAACAAGACAACCAGGCACAGAATAGTCTCCAAGACATAAAAGTGATTTTATTTTATTTATTTCCTAGTATCATCGGGTATTGTGTAAAAAAAACCTAGGGTTATCAAATTCACAGGTCTGTTAATGTAACCTTATTATAAAAGGAATTCATTTTTTCTACATAAATAATATTGTTATATTTTTGATTGAAATATGTAATTACATCATTAGCAGGGATATCGCTAAAGAATTAATTACTGTTTACTTTATTTGAAATTAACGCACTCTCATGGCAAGAGTATACAATGACGAAGCTTAAAGAGGTTTCAATGTTAATAGGCCTCAAAAGTAAAGCACCATAAATACACAAAATAATTCATACATTCTGTCCTTTAAAAGCCCCTACACAACATTGGTCAAGGTCAAAGAATAGCATCCATACGTTGTCTGATCCAACATATGCATGAAATAGCACACCTGTGAAAATTTCAGCTCAATCCGCCAACCGAGTCTCGAGAAAATTGTGAAAACCGCTTTTTTTTTTTTCTCGCGAAAATGCAGCATTGAACGCCGCACTGTTCCAAAAAATAGTTTAGATCCCGGTGAGACGTAAACTATTTCTTTTACTCATTTCTCCCAAAATACAACATTTTAGGCAGAAATATTTCAGTGAGAAGTTTCTACTATAACCATCTTCAAACTGTATAAGTTTCATGTAAATATGTGAACATTTCTGTTTTTCGATCTGACCAATGTTGTGTAGGGGCTTTAAATGCCTGATGTGAACATAGCACACAACAAAATGCAAGTTCAGCTGTCCAAATACTTGTGACTTCAAATAACACAAAAATTGGTGCCTGAGATTTCCATTCTAGCAAGACCTTACTCAAAGTCATAAGAAAATGCCTTGGAGAAAGGTCCTGCTAGGATCGAAACACAAATGCCCTAGAAATATTTTGAGACTCAAACATTTGTATGAAATAGTAAAATAAAACAACTACAAAAAAGTGAGTTTAAACAAATAAGTAATTCAGTCTTTGCAGCTTATTAAAAGTGAAAGGTTTTTGGTCACACCGGGGAATTCATCTCTCTTGATAGAGTGTGGCTCTGAAAAGAGCCGGTAACTCAATTGTTTTGGGCTGTGTACCCTCTTTAGGAGATTGAAATGTTAAATGTGAACTTTCAATTCTGATGGCAAAGAAAGGTCTGTCCCAAGACTATTACATATTCATCTCAGCAGTTCTGATTGGCCGAAAGGGAGTCAGCTGACCAATAGTCCACCATTAAGAAGAACTTGCTCATGCATAATGCATGACCATATCAACATTGCGCCGTACGCGCGAGGTAAAAATCATCTGCCAAATGCTTCCGTTCATTCGGGATAACTTCTCGTTTGTCTCAGTGTCAGCTCCGACTGCATTGCATGGGATATGTCGGCCCAATGACGAAACCTGCAATATTGACAGCACCATAACAAGCTCGGTGGTCGGCGTAATGCCCCTTGGTGGTTGAGCAGGTAAACTCCATCCCAGACGCATGCCTTTTCTGTGCAAAGCTGCAACGGCCTCTCACAAAATGATTTCAGTTTGCGATATGGTGTTGATTTCAAGCGCACCCGCGTCACTTCTGACCTTTCGTGGCGCAACGGACGATGCACTACAGCGCGCTACGACCCCTTGCCGGTCACACGGGCTTACCCACTGTGTGTTCAGTTTTGACGGATCGCAACGCTCGTCGAAAGCATCCTCAGGACTGTCAACTCATGGGCTTAGTGTTTAACAGTCCCGCCACATCCACAGAGATCGAGGTAGCGCAGGCCAGAGCAACGGCCATCTCGGAAGTCCTTTTGCAAGGACAAGCAGCAAGCCGGCGTGTCATCAGACGGTGTAGTCGGGCAGCTTGGGAGGAGCAGTCCTCGTTTGAATGAGCAGCGCAGTCAGGGCCGCCACGCCTATAGTGAAGGCCGAGGTGAGACCGTAGCGGTAGGCGTGCAGGTACAAATGGCCTTCCACCAGGACCAACCCAGCCAACACGGCGGCGTTCTTCAGCGTTCCCCAGGACGTCCGGTAGACGAGGAGGAAGCACTGCAGAAGACCCAGGACGCACGACGTCAGGAACAACCCCACCGACGTGGCCGTGAAGCGGACGTCGTCCTGTGGGGATAAGATTGGAAGGTTTGCATGGCGGGAAGCACACAATGGAAGGTTTGCGATGACACCATGCAACACATCTCTTAAGAGACGGATCGAGGCTCTGAGAAGACTGGGTAACTCATCATTTCAGGCACTGTCTCCTGACAATGGGCAGAGTACAAACTGCTTGTTAGGTGTTACACGGTGTCACTGCAATCCTTCAACTTGGTCCAATGAGAATAATAACATCATCCCTTGGTCAGTAAAAGAGAACTTACACTACCGAAGGGTATAATTAATACTGTATGCTCAGTGCTTTGCCAGTGTTAAGTTATGGTTTGTCAGCCATAGCCTAACAAAGACATTCATGGGGATTGCATGTAGGCACTAGCTAGCAGCTTCCATAGTCTTGTGTGCAAACTAAAGCCTTAGCCAAACACAGACGTCTATGGGGATTATTCGTAGCCACTGGCTAGCAGCTTCCATAGTCTTGTGTGCAAACTAAAGCCTTAGCCAAACACAGATGTCTATGGGGATTATTCGTAGCCACTGGCTAGCAGCTTCCATAGTCTTGTGTGCAAACTGAAGCCTTAGCCAAACACAGACGTCTACAGGGATTATTCGTAGCCACTGGCTAGCAGCTTCCATAGTCTTGTGTGCAAACCAAAGCCTTAGCCAAACACAGACATCTATGGGGATTATTCGTAGCCACTGGCTAGCAGCTTCCATAGTCTTGTGTGCAAACTGAAGCCTTAGCCAAACACAGACATCTATGGGGATTATTCGTAGCCACTGGCTAGCAGCTTCCATAGTCTTGTGTACAAACTAAAGCCTTAGCTAAACACAGACGTCTATGGGGATTATTCGTAGCCACTGGCTAGCAGCTTCCATAGTCTTGTGTACAAACTAAAGCCTTAGCCAAACACAGACGTCTATGGGGATTATTCGTAGCCACTGGCTAGCAGCTTCCATAGTCTTGTGTGCAAACTAAAGCCTTAGCCAAACACAGACGTCTATGGGGATTATTCGTAGCCACTGGCTAGCAGCTTCCATAGTCTTGTGTACAAACTACAGCCTTAGCCCTGGCCACTGATGATGTAAGCGGCTCTCCATACTCACGTCTAGTATCATGGGACCAGCGTTGATGATCCTTCCGATCCGTATCAGATTGAGCATCGAGCAGAGCACACAGAGAGCGAGTAACAACTTGCCTTGCCACGTCAGAATAAAAGACTGGGTTTGGCTGGCTGGAATCAAGAAAGGAGTCCCATTATTACACGCCATCAGAATGAAGGCTCCGCTCCTAAATTGGACTCAACTGAAAGTGCTTTCAAATACACATGGACTGTGACTATGAATGAACTGGTGCTAATACAGTTGGAGCTTGGAATTCAGATTGCCAGTGGCGTTGCTATGCCCCGGGCCCTCCGAATCCGGGCACCGCTTTTGTCCGAGTTTTAAACAAAGACTCTTTTCAGCCTACCACAAAACAATATGTAGCATGACAAATGCTACACAGACATCTGATTGTGCAAGGTTTGACTTGTATGTATACATAGTGTACTCATATTGATATATTTCAGTAGTACTTATTGTTTATTTTTTATATTTTTTATCCAAAACCAAGCCAGAGCACTCATGTTTTCACATCTTGTACTTAAAAGCGAGGAAGGAAAAACCGGAGCCTAAGACGGTCACCATGCCTTCACCAGGGCAACACCTGCCCATTGGAATAACCTCCCTGCTTCACTCCATCAAATTACATCCTTAGATATCTTCAAGAGAGAGCTGAAATCTCATTTTTTTTTTTTTAGAATGATCTTTTCGTGCCTTGAATGATTTTTCTGCGCCTTGTTTGGTCTTCCGGATAAGTGCTATAAATGCATTATTAGATTACTATTATTAAGACGAAGCCAGATTTTCAGATAGGTTCTACAGAAACGTCACACTCTTAACTACAGCGCATCTTACCAGCTTGAGGGCGGTAGACGTGGGCGGTGGTTCCATTCCTCTCTGCCGGGTAGTTATCCCCTGGTGCGGGGCCAAGTTCCTCCAGGGTGATGCGATGGGGTGGACGGAGCTTGACCTCCTGGGACATGGTGGTCAGGTTGAGTTTGGTCTGTAAGGTGCGTGTGTTGTTGAATCGCTGCTTTGTCTTCTTGATCACGGTGTCTGTATGGAATAGACAGAGACAGACTACAGATCAAATCAATGGATTGAGGGAGAATGGCAGAGACTGACAGGGTGATAGAGAGGCGGGGACAGACATAGACAGAGACAGACTACAGATCAAATCAATGGATTGTGGGAGAATGGCAGAGACTGACAGGGTGATAGAGAGGCGGGGACAGACATAGACAGAGACAGACTACAGATCAAACAAATGGATTGAGAGAGAATGGCAGAGACAGAGACTGACAGGGTGATAGAGAGGCGGGGACAGACATAGATAGAGACAGACTAAAGATCAAACAAATGGATTGAGAGAGAATGGCAGAGACAGAGACTGACAGGGTGATAGAGAGGCGGGGACAGACATAGACAGAGACAGACTACAGATCAAACAAATGGATTGAGAGAGAATGGCAGAGACAGAGACTGACAGGGTGATAGAGAGGCGGGGACAGACATAGACAGAGACAGACTACAGATCAAACAAATGGATTGAGAGAGAATGGCAGAGACAGAGACTGACAGGGTGATAGAGAGGCGGGGACAGACATAGATAGAGACAGACTAAAGATCAAACAAATGGATTGAGAGAGAATGGCAGAGACAGAGACTGACAGGGTGATAGAGAGGCGGGGACAGACATAGACAGAGACAGACTACAGATCAAACAAATGGATTGAGAGAGAATGGCAGAGACAGAGACTGACAGGGTGATAGAGAGGCGGGGACAGACATAGATAGAGACAGACTAAAGATCAAACAAATGGATTGAGAGAGAATGGCAGAGACAGAGACTGACAGGGTGATAGAGAGGCGGGGACAGACATAGATAGAGACAGACTACAGATCAAACAAATGGATTGAGAGAGAATGGCAGAGACTGACAGGGTGATAGAGAGGCGGGGACAGACATAGATAGAGACAGACTAAAGATCAAACAAATGGATTGAGAGAGAATGGCAGAGACAGAGACTGACAGGGTGATAGAGAGGCGGGGACAGACATAGACAGAGACAGACTAAAGATCAAACAAATGGATTGAGAGAGAATGGCAGAGACAGAGACTGACAGGGCGACAGAGAGGCGGGGACAGACATAGATAGAGAGACAGAGAGGGAAATAGGCAGGGAAGATAGAGAGAGATAGAGAGACAGAGGAAAATAGGCAGCGAAGATACAAGATAGACAGAGATAGAGAGACGGAGAGGAAAATAGGCAGGGATGATAGACAGAGATAGCGAGACAGAGGGAAATAGGCAGGGAAGATAGACAGAGAGAGACAGAGAGGGCAATAGGCAGGGAAGATGGACATAAATAGAGGTACTGAGAGGGAAATAGGCAGGGAGACAGACAGAGATAGAGAGACAGAGAGGGAAATAGCCAGGGAAGATAGAGAGACACAGGGAAATAGGCAGGGAGATAGACAGAGATAGAGAGACGGAGAGGGCAATAGGCAGGGAAGATATTGCCAGAGCCATGGTTGGTTTACCAAACTCAATCAGTGAGACAGAGAGGGAAATAGGCAGGGAGATAGACAGAGATAGAGAGACAGAGAGGGAAATAGGCAGGGAGATAGACAGAGATAGAGACAGAAGGGAAATAGGCAGGGAAGATATTGCAGAGTCATGGTTGGTTTACCAAACTCAATCAGTGAGACAGAGAGGGAAATAGGCAGGGAGATAGACAGAGATAGAGAGACAGAGAGGGCAATAGGCAGGGAGATAGACAGAGATAGAGACAGAAGGGAAATAGGCAGGGAAGATATTGCCAGAGTCATGGTTGGTTTACCAAACTCAATCAGTGAGACAGAGAGGGAAATAGGCAGGGAGATAGACAGAGATAGAGAGACAGAGAGGGAAATAGGCAGGGAGATAGACAGAGATAGAGACAGAAGGGAAATAGGCAGGGAAGATATTGCAGAGTCATGGTTGGTTTACCAAACTCAATCAGTGAGACAGAGAGGGAAATAGGCAGGGAGATAGACAGAGATAGAGAGACAGAGAGGGCAATAGGCAGGGAGATAGACAGAGATAGAGACAGAAGGGAAATAGGCAGGGAAGATATTGCCAGAGCCATGGTTGGTTTACCAAACTCAATCAGTGAGACAGAGAGGGAAATAGGCAGGGAGATAGACAGAGATAGAGAGACGGAGAGGGAAATAGGCAGGGAGATAGACAGAGATAGAGAGACAGAAGGGAAATAGGCAGGGAAGATATTGCCAGAGTCATGGTTGGTTTACCAAACTCAATCAGTGAAACAGAGAGGGAAATAGGCAGGGAAGATATTGCCAGAGCCATGGTTGGTTTACCAAACTCAATCAGTGAGACAGAGAGGGAAATAGGCAGGGAAGATATTGCCAGAGCCATGGGTGGTTTACCAAACTCAATCAGTGCGTAGGGACGCCTGCAGTTGGCCACCCGTTTGCCGTCATAGGTGGAGATGAATTCCCGCTGGATCTCGTCCAGGAAGCAGAAGGCGAGGACAGTCGGGTAATTCTCCTCGCACATCATGATAAAGCACACCCCTAATGATGAAATCAAACTGCAGGGAGAAAAAGGGGAAAATCGTCATCTTCAACATCGTCGTATTCGTCATCTTCCCCATCATCACCACTGTCACCGTTGTCACCGTTGTCATCTTTATCATCGTCATTATTGTCATTGTCGTCGTCATCATCATCATCATCATCATCATCATCATCATCATCATCATCATCACCATCGTCATCATCATCATCATCATCATCATCATCATCATCATCATCACCATCATCATCATCATCATCATCATCATCACCATCGTCATCATCATCATCACCATCATCATTCTCATCACCATCATCACCATTGTCACCGTTGTCATCGTCATTGTCATCACCATCGTCATCATCATCATCATCATCATCATCATCACCATCATCATTCTCATCACCATCATCACCATTGTCACCGTTGTCATCGTCATTGTCATCATCATCGTCATCATCGTCACTGTCATCCTCATCATCATCACCACCGTCATCACTGTCATCGTCATGATCCTCGTCATCATCATCGTCGTCATCATCATCGTCGTCATCATCATCATCATCAGGGCCAACAAAATCATGGCTCTGCTCACCCTAATCTAAGAATCAGCATTCACGGACTCAAACATTCTGACCTTAACGCAAAGGCATTTCACAGCCAATATTGCAAAATCCTTGCTCAAATAATCCATGAAAAGAATTCTCCGCTTAGTTACAGCGTCCTGAAAGCGCAGAGGTCTGCCGTGAGGCAGAGCCGTGAAATCGGGCCGGCTAAGGCCGGATGGAAGGAGTGAACGAGGACTCACTGAAGTTCAAAGAGGTTTTGCCCTTACTCGACATGGTGGTAAACACTGAATGCTCAGTGCTTTGCCCGGTGCCTGATAAAAATATTTCAGGCAGCTCGGGCGGGATTCGAACCCGCGACTCCCGAATTCTAGACTCACTGAAGCCAATGGTTGCCCGTGAACAAGGAGCATCGATCCGGGAAGGAGGAGGCTCTCTTGGCTATGAGCTTGGCATACTTCTTGCTGGTGAGGACTGTCTGACTGGGCTCGTGGTCTGTGGTTGCCGACAGGGGGAGGCCGTCCTTGAGACGAGTGATCATGGCAAACTGGACCATGGCTGGCTGGCTATGCGTCCGTCAGCAGAATATACCCCCCTTCAAGTCAACAGAGATAGGATGCGCACAGACATGAGTGAAGCATTCCATGGATCATGTCAGGGAACTAGCTACAAAAACTGTAGCCTACTCCTTTTTCAACATTTTCTATTTTGGTCGTTGTATAAGGGCAATAGTGAATGCATATACAGTGGAACATCTTCGTTAACCATTTATAAAATTATAAAAAAAATGAGAACATTTCAGCAACACATTGATTGGTTTTGGTAAACGCAGTGGCTATTGATACGGCAGTCGTCCGTGTGGTTCCCTGACTTCACAGTAATTGTCAGGATGTTTAGCTCTTGGAACCAGACTATCAGCTAGTAATAGACTGGTTCAACCAGCCTGCAATGCTGACGAAATACAATCAAGTCAGGGAACCACACGGACGACTGCCGTAACAACAGCCACTGCGTTTAGTAAAACCATGGAGGCTACCTCCATGCTAAATCTAAGTAAAAGTAAAAGTAAACTACAGTGTAAAATAAAACGCCCTCTCGGTCTCATGTTCTGACCATGGAAGTAGGCCATCGAATGGTAACACGCCGTGGCCTCTAGAGTAGCATATTTCTCCACGGAAAATTTAATTGACTAAGAAGCCACAAATTAAGGTGGGTATTATTCTCACGTGTAGCCTTCCGCCGTAGCTCGAGGAGTTTCGACGGCATATGGACTACTTATTCCTGAATGATCTAAGCGGACACGTCACTTACTGCAAGAGATACACACACGTCAATCGTCAATGGACAATCGACAACAAAAGAGGGCGCCCTCCAGCAGGCTCCTACGTACAAGGGTGCAGAACACTAAATAGAGCTCCCATCGAACACTGTACAAAAACACCCACTTTCAAAGCCAATTATCCCACGCCCAAAAGTCTCTCAGTTCTTGTAGCTATACTGAAAATTGTAGTTTGGACCTTCATCTCTTTTCAATTTTAGTGCCCTTAGCCGATTATATTTTTTGTTAATTACCCCCAGAGAAAAACACCCCAAAATGTGTAGCCGTCCATCCAAGCCGAATTTCTGCAAGGATTTTGGGATGGACCCCTCCACTTCCACAGCCAAATAGGGCCACATTTAAAGCAAGATATGGTCCAAATTACATACCAAATTGAAGAGTGAAACTCCAGGTTGTCTTAAGTTTCACTTATTCTACAATGTATCAGTTAATTAGCCTCCAAAGACCCCTTATTAAAAAAAAGTTGTGGGTCCATACTTTATGATAATTCAGCTCGGCGGAGCCATTTTGGATGGATTTTATGTGCTGCACCCATAACAAAAAGTACAGATGAAAACTGAAAACAGATCGACAATGTTTGCAAGTTTTCATAAATTTTTCTTTGTTTTTTTTTTACCCAAAAATTTCAAACGGTTGTACTTCTTAAAAAATGCATCAGCTAGGGTAGCTTTTGTGTCCCATTGGCTGACAAAAATAAGTCCCTGGTACAATAATTAGCAAAGCAATTAAAAGCGATCTTACTGGTTAAACAGGGCACCAAATTAAAGGTGCCCATAGGATTCGTACCGTTTCCAAACACATAGGTCATTTACGAAATGAATTAGGCTTAGGCTGGGGCCGGCACAGGCTTCGTCCCCGTCTGACAAAACCTGAAAATCCAGGTTGTGGTTTGTTTCCGAATTTGAAGGTTTGTTGGCTCGATAGGTACCTGAGTAATCATCACGAAACTGGGGCCAAACGGTTGTTTTTATACGCCTGTGATATTATAACGAGTAAGATAAATAGGCCTATGATGCTCCTGCCTAAAGGTCCTGCTAGGATCAAAACGTCCGGCCCACTATTTTTTGAGATTTACGTTTTAGGTAATTCAATAGTCAGTAAGCAGTTTGCAACATTTTTATATATCACTTTTGTTAAAAATTTAGGCCTAACTGAATTTGCACATAGGCCTACGTGAGGGAGCAGCGTTCTTGCTATACATGATCAGAATTACTTTGTGGACCTGAATATATCACTCATTGCATCAATTGCCTAATTATTATAGACAGAGGTTGACGAGCATTTACAAGATGCGGAAGTCTTGGTTCAAGCGATACAAACATTTGGAACCCGAAGTCGGAGGCATGCCCTGCAGCAAACCGACACCGAGACATGCCAGCTAGTATAGGCCGATACACTGGCAATTACATCTATAATGAATCAGGTGCCTGGGGATCTATTGAGGTGCATGGGAAACTCACTAATGAGTTCATCGGTCGTCGTGGTCGTCGATTAAAGGTCGTCGGTCGTCGCCCGTCGGTCGTCAGTCGCCGGTCGTCGCCCGTCCGGGTCGTCGCTCGTCGCCCGTCCGGGTCGTCGCTCGTCGCCCGTCGGTCATCAGTCGTCGCCCGTCAAAGTCACGATTTTAAATTAGGTACGACATGCACTTGTTCCTTGAAAGACTACCAAAACCTACGCGAAGATTAAAAGAGTTTCTTGCGGTATCTCTGTACTACTGTAGATTGCCTCTTCTCTGCCCCTTGAATTTCGGTCAGCCTTTGAAAAAAGGACTCGCCCGACGTGAAAGTTATTTGACCTGAAAAAAACCAGCTAAATAACAGCTAAACAACTCACACAAATAAAAAAAGAAAAAAAGAACGCACATTGCAATTTGGTGGAGAATTTATTCAAAATTGCTGAAATAAATTCAAATTATTATTGCAAGTATTTCAAAGAAGACGCATCATTTACCTTCTTATTCATTGGTATTTAGTGTTTAACTTTTTTTCTTGGTTACTTTCCGGTGCCTTTAGCGAAAGGTGTCATCGTTTGCATCAAAAAAGAAAACCTTGTACAAAATAAGCGTAAATACCACGAATTTTCTTAAGTGGCCACAGTGAACACATCTACACATCTAAAATGGATGAAATAAGATTCAAATACATGTATGAAGAAAATGCCCCAGTGTAAAATGGAAGAATACTGTTTTATACTCGGTGATCAACGCAGGCGTTCATAAAACAACACAACGCGTACGGAGTCACCAAACGCGTGCTTCGTCCATCTGACACCAACTACACATGGTAAAAGAACCTGCCACCTGATGTGCCTTTACAGCTACGGCTTCAGTTTGCACACAAGTCTACGGAAGCCAACGACTTTGTGTTTGGCTAAAGCTTCAATTTGAACACAAGTCTATGCAGACAACAGGCAAGTGGCTACATGTAATCCGCACAAACGTGTGCTTTACCAAGCCGTAGCCCATGAGTTCGAACACGGGCTGAGACTCGAGCTCTGCAGGCTCCGTGTCTATTTCTGATGTTCATCGTTAAAGTACGGATCTATATATTTTGTCTAGCTCCATGGTTAGAGTAAATTACATCCAAATGCAAGTTGTGTTTGGGTGGGTGCACAATTTTCAGATACATATTGTTTTGACAGAAAGTAACGCTTCAACCGGAGGAGATACACATCACAGATTGCATTCGAGTCTGCTGATCACGGCAGACAATAGCCGAGCCGAAGACCCGTGCAGTGGTTTCGGGAAGGGGGATGTAAAGAATACAAGAAAAGGTGATGAAAAAAAGAAAAAAAGAAAACTGCTCTCCTGTGCATGTTCTAGGAAGCAACCTGCAAACAACACATCGATGATAACACTAATACGTCACTGATGGTACCAATGAGTCATTCATGGTACCAATACGTCACTGATAATACCAATACGTCACTCATGGTATCAATGAGTCATTGATGGTACCAGTACGTCACTGATAATACCAATACGTCACTCATGGTACCAATGAGTCCTTCATGGTACCAATACGTCATTGGTAGTACCAATGTCATTGATAGAACCAATTAGTTACACATAGAACCAATATGGCATCGATAGAACCAATGTCATTGATAGTATCAATAAGTCATTGATAGAACCAATATGTCACTGATAGAACCAATATGTCACTGATAGTACCAATTAGTTACATATAGAACCAATATGGCATCGATAGAACCAATGTCATTGATAGTATCAATAAGTCATTGATAGAACCAATATGTCACTGATAGAACCAATATGTCACTGATAGTACCAATTAGTTACATATAGAACCAATATGGCACCGATAGAACCAATGTCATTGATAGTATCAATAAGTCATTGATAGAACCAATATGTCACTGATAGAACCAATATGTCACTGATAGTACCAATTATGTCATTGATAGAACCAATATGTCATTGATAGTACCAATAAGTCATTGATAGAACCAATATGTCATTGATAGAACCAATTTGTCACTGATATAACCATACTGATAGCACCAATGTCTGATTGATACTACCTATGTGTCGTTGGTGGTACCAATGTGTCGTTGGTGGTACCACTGATGTACTGTACATACCAACACGTCACTGATTGGGTTCACCCAAGCGATTCAGTGCAGATTACAGACACATTCTCTTCCCTTTCCCCAATAAAAAAAAAGCTTTCCGAAGTTCTCAGATCAGACGTTCCGGGGTCCATTTCACCAAGCCACAACGCGATCAGTCTGATCGTAAGTTTTGAGTTCGCGTGAAATCAACACTGGAGCTACACGCTTGCATCGCGCCGTATTCTGCGTCAAAGTACAAGCAAGAGGAACAGAGAGCAGATGATTCCATTGATGTGCATGTAAGTCGTGGTTCCGAAAAGCTACACATTATTACTCTAACTACACTATAGATCATTGCCATTTGATGGAGCCATCATACAATTATAAACATCCACATCC
Organism: Luidia sarsii; assembly: GCA_949987565.1. NCBI lineage: Eukaryota > Metazoa > Echinodermata > Asteroidea > Paxillosida > Luidiidae > Luidia > Luidia sarsii. The sequence goes on from OX465109.1 coordinate 2,114,773, forward strand.
CTTAATACATTATAATAATTATGATAGATATATCCAAAAAAATAATATTCAAATACCAAATTTGATTCTTGGTGTAATAGATATGGACATAATAGTGGCCCGGATTAACATGTGTTCACACTGTGAGGTCATAGGTTACAGGTCGTGGGTCAAGGGTGACAAGTCACAGCCACCGAGGCTTCAAACCTGCAGAGGCAGCTGTTTATAACAAACCTTTTAAACAGAGAAGAGCAACAATCTATGGTCTGGGCTGTTTGGCTTTAAAGCTCAGAGCAGTGCCCAGTACACGAACATGTTGCTATTGAGATCTTGAAACTGGGCAAATCATTTTTGTCACCTTTTCATCACAATATTGAGCCACACATGCTTACATCTGGAAAGATCCCGAGTAGAAAAGGTCTCACGTTTTTCACATTGATTGGTGTGCAAAATTTACATGCCATTTTGTTTTTAAAGGAAAGTTGATCAATGTACACAATCTTTTGGCAGGAAAAGAAAACCGTCCCTTTCAATTCGTTTGCAAGATGTTGGTATCCAGTCAACCATAAAGTGACCCAAAGACATTCATCCATTCTTAAGCGAGACAAGTAACCTTTTTAAGGGGGGGGGGCTTCCACTGACTTCAAGAATTTCCAAACCAATGTCAAAACATTTTAACGTACATGTAGTGCTTTCCCTTCTCCTAACGACAAAACCCTACAACTCTCCAGTCTGTGTTCAATCCTTTGAACAATCCTACAATCATAATCCCACACATTCAAAAATGTACACGCACAAAAAAATACGCACTCGAGAAAACGTCTGAAACAAATTTTGTGGAGCTGAGCTGAGCTGATTAATGAGCCGTCCAGTTTTTGCTTCGAAGGACTTTCCAAAGACACGCTTGCCTTAATGCTTTAATTTCACTTTTGCAATCTCCCCGCCCTTTTCCGTCTTACTCAAGCACTGTTTAAACACCCCCCAAAAAACAAAGGCACAGTCAGACGAGAAGCTTAAGCAATGTACATGTAGACTAATACAAAATCGTTCAGGGTGCAGAGGTAAAACCACGTGTTGACATTTTAAATATATCACAAGGTAATATGTATAGTGTACACAATAACTTGTCGTTTCAAGACAGTGTGTTTTTCGGAGGTACGTGGTATTAAAACATTACATATAAAAGAGTGGGTGATAATCTGATGTGTTCTCTCATGATCCTGGGCCCAATTTCATAGAGCCGCTTAAGCGTGAAAATCTGCTAAGCAGGAAAAGTCTTCCTCGTGTTAGCAAGGATTACAAACTGCCCTGGGATGCGATGCCAATTGCTTTTGACTTGTGTTCCACTCTTCTTTACTTAGCATGAAACGAAAGTGAAGTTTGGGTTGATAAGGGGATCCTGTGACTCATGAGTTTTTGCGCTTACGCACTTTTTGGCGCTTAAGCGGCTCTATGAAATTGGCCCCTGGTGTGAGTGCCGTATGTATTATTGTTACCAATGACGAGTGAACATTTAGAGAGTTTGTGCTGTCAGACACTGTATACACACAGTGCTTCGCCCAGTTGCCAACTTGAAAAAAAAAAAAAAAAAAAAAACACAACTGAACGGGAGTGACTCTGTGGTGGTGCCTCAAAAGCTCCAAGATTCATAAAAAAAACCCAGAAAATCAACCCAGAATATTTGGCAGCAATCAAAATGCATCTTGAATGTAGTCTTCAAGCCCTAGGCAGTTGCTCAACCTGACGGCCCGTGGGCCCGATGTTTGGATTAGAGCAAACCTTCTTGGCAAGCCGAGACGGAAACTGCCGGGATCAAACAAAAAAAACATCAGGCTCTCGGTCTTTTTAAAGATCTGGGCCCAATTTCATAAGAGCTGCTTAAGTGTGAAATTCTGCTAAGCAAGAAATGTCTCCCCTGGTTAAAACGAAATCGCCAACCATTATTCCGCTTGATGCGTGTTGTACTTGACTTGATTCACGTGAAATACATGTGGAACTTTGGCTGGTAACCTGATTCTTTTGAGGAAGATTTTTCAGGTTTCAGCAAATTTTGGCGCTTAAGCAGCTCTATGAAATTAAATTGGCCCCTGTATATTTCAGGTCAATTCTCCTTTTTTCAATCATTTCCGACTTATTTCTGTGACGCTTTACCAAAATAATTAATAATATTAAATAACATAAGACTACTTTAGACATACAATATTTAAAAAAAAAAACGTACACAACATTGGCCAGTTTGGGGGCTAGGCTGTTTCTTTTAATTTTAAGATTGGCACCATGTGTTAATGTTCACCAGTTCTGCATCTTTCTGCAGATAGTCTTTCCCCTCCTGGTAATTCAAAACAAAATTTGTATGATTGATCGTCTGATCAATCGATTTTAATACATTGATTGATTAATTGATTGATTGAATTTGATTGCTTGTTCAATCTACTGATTGATCAGTCGAACAATCAATGGTTCCTATCATAACTTTCATTTTTCAGTCTTTACTGATTTTTTTTTATTTTCATTGATTGGGGAGGGGGAGGGAGGTTCAACACTGTCAAACCTATTCGTCTTCCTGCCAGTGCTTCCACTCAACTCAGTTTGAACAGAATTTTGTGGTTTACTTTTGTCTTCAGTTCGGCAAACATGATGTACCTCAGTGTGGCGATACAAAATCATGCCCCTTTGGGTACATTTGAATCTGTACCTGAAAACTCAAATCACTTCTACAGACCTTTTGACCAAGCAAAGAGTGAATATGGCAGAAGTAAGTATATGGACCCTGACATCAGGCCACATTTAGTGGCAAACTGCAATTTACTGGGAGTAAAGTACAGAATCCTGAGTGTATACACAGACCCACCGGCCCCAAACTCCTTGATCATAACAGAGTCGGGCTCAGTAAGCTTTTCTCTGGGTCAACTCTGACTCACTGTCAGTTTTTGACGTCATTACCCCTAACTCGGAGACCATTTCATGGAACCCATTGCAGCATATTTCGTGCCTACACCACCATGTGTTTGGTAACAGTGCTCATGCTCAAGATGCGCCAGTCAGAAGTTGGAAGCAATTCAACCATTAACTGCCGTATAACTCATGTAGTGGTTGCTGCGAAAGGTTGTGCACTCTTCCCAACTGGGTAGCCGCTAAGAGCGATCAGTAAGTTGTCATTCATCAATCCGAATAACACAGCTCTTGACACATCTGGCTCACCATTGAAATACATAGACAGAAAGCAGAGACCCTTCCAAAGAGGCGATGTATTTACGCCAGCCAAAACGGGGGTCCTTGTCGGAACCGATGTCAGTCCCAAGGTCATCACCACTAACCAACTGAAACGTCACGGTGGCGAGGGTCTACACAGGGAAGGTTATTCAACGCAGTCATATGGTGCAAGCATGGAATTTCCGAAAGCAGGCCGAATACCGTACCGCTTGGTCTAGCCACGCTTAGCGCCAAACCCATCAGACTGCTAAGCACGAATAAAAAAAAAAAAGCACAACAGTATGAGCAACAACTGCTTAGATCTCATGTCCTTGCTTAGCGACACTGTCAACGTCTTCCCCAACCCCCTCCCCCCCCACGGATGACCTACCAGCTAGACGGGGCTGCTAAGCTACGTGCTAACGCTTTTAAATAAAACACACAAAACACAGCGCCAGTCACCGGAGTGTTTTGCATTACATGCAATACGGGCCGGCAAAGCTTGCTTTTCTTTCTTGCTCGGCCAAAAATGATGCTTAGCAAAATATAACGGTCAGCACATCTATAATAATGGTAGTCCCCTTTCTTGTTTTCTTCGTCCCTCCCACAACCCTACGCAGGTGGTTTACACCTGCGTCCTTATGATGGCGCTCGGTACGGTTGGTGTGGGGGCTTTACGGCAGAAGAGGGCGCCATTTCTCTCTGATGGTGAGCTTCTGGCGATCAACCTCTCTCCCCCACCGATGGGACAGACTACTGCAGCACCAGGCCAATCTGTGGAAACAAAACGTGCAAAAGGAAATGCGTGAATGTTAAGCACTTACTGACTAAAAACGACAAGATTCATACAAAGAGGGCCTGACATTTTGAACCTAGCAGGACCTTTCCCAAAGACCTCTCGCTCCTAGCAGGACCTTCCCTAAAGACCTCTTGCTCCTAGCAGGACCTTTCCTAAAGACCTCTTGATCCTAGCAGGACCTTTCCTAAAGACCTCTTGATCCTAGCAGGACCTTTCCTAAAGACCTCTTGCTCCTAGCAGGACCTTTCCTAAAGACCTCTTGCTCCTAGCAGGACCTTTCCTAAAGACCTCTTGATCCTAGCAGGACCTTTCCCAAAGACCTCTTGATCCTAGCAGGACCTTTCCCAAAGACCTCTCGCTCCTAGCAGGACCTTTCCTAAAGACCTCTTGATCCTAGCAGGACCTTTCCCAAAGACCTCTTGATCCTAGCAGGACCTTTCCTAAAGACCTCTTGATCCTAGCAGGACCTTTCCCAAAGACCTCTCAATCCTAGCAGGACCTTTTCTAAAGACCTCTCAATCCTAGCAGGACCTTTTCTAAAGACCTCTCGATCCTACCAGGACCTTTCCCAAAGACCTCTCGATCCTACCAGGACCTTTCCCAAAGACCTTTCCATCCTAGCAGGACCTTGCCTAATGACCTCTCGATTCGATCTTAGCAAAACCTTTCCCAAAGACTTTTTGATCTGAGGAGAACCTTTCCCAAAGACTTTTTGATCTGAGCAGGACTTTTCCCAAAGACTTTTCAATCCTAGCAGGACATTTCCCAAAGACCTTTCCATCCTAGCAGGACCTTTCCCAATGACCTCTCGATTTGATCTTAGGAGAACCTTTCCCAAAGACTTTTTGATCTGAGCAGGACCTTTTCCAAAGACTTTTAAATCCTAGCAGGACCTTTCCCAAAGACTTTTCAATCCTAGCAGGACCTTTCCCAAAGACTTTTCAATCCTAGCAGGACCTTTCCCAAAGACCTCTCGATCCTAGCAAGACCTTTCCCAAAGACCTCTTGATCCTAGCAAGACCTTTCCCAAAGACCTCTCGATCCTAGCAGGACCTTTCCCAAAGACCTCTCGCTCCTAGCAGGACCTTTCCTAAAGACCTCTCGCTCCTAGCAGGACCTTTCTCAAAGACCTCTCGATCCTAGCAGGACCTTTCCCAATGACCTCTTGATCCTAGCAGGACCTTTCCCAAAGACCTTTCCATCCTAGCAGGACCTTTCCCAATGACCTCTCGATTTGATCTTAGGAGAACCTTTCCCAAAGACTCTTTGATCTGAGCAGGACCTTTCCCAAAGACTTTTCAATCCTAGCAAGACCTTTCCCAAAGACCTCTCGATCCTAGCAAGACCTTTCCCAAAGACCTCTCACTCCTAGCAGAGATGCGTTACATAGTGTACATCGAAAGCCATCCATCAAGTCTGAGATCTCATCCAAGAAAGAAACCGGGCCAGGTCTGACCTGGTGGGGTTCCATGCTTTTACACCGCCAGTTGTACAGGTAGTATTGCAGGTTGCCATCTCCAATGCCGAACTTGAGCTTCTCCAGAAAGGCCTTGTTCTCCATGAGATCCAGGGCATTGAACACATCAAAGCCGTCCTGGGTGGAACGGCAACAGAAATCATTTTTAAAGCAAAATTTGACAAACGGCAAAGAATTGATTGTTAATTTCCAATGCAACAATCTCATTGTCAAATAACACTTGAGACCACTGGTACATGTCTGTCCCTGTTCTGATGTCTGATATATTGATTATTAAATAACTACAATTTCCCAGTTTATATACCAATACATGTAGAGTGGAACGTTGCTATAATGAACATCCCAGGATCCGTGAATATTGTTCGGTATAGCGGTCATTCGTTATAGCAGTTGTGGCCACATATTTTGTCCACAAAAATCGGGAGCCAAAGGGCATGTTCGTTACAGCCGCATGTTCGGTATAGCGACGTTCGTTATAGCCATGTTGCACTGTATTTGTTGTTTACATATTCTCAGGCACATCCGACACAAGCCTTGGCTTACAGGATGCTGGCTCCACACGTGTTCCATTCCATATGAACTTGTATCGCCTCTATATCTATCGGCGTGGAAATAAATGTCGTTTTTGACTTGAATTGAACACATCAAGCTTCCAATCTTGGGATTCGATCCCGTACCTTTCTGGCTAGGATGAGGGCCGTCTGCATAAGGTCCACAATGTCCGTCTTGGTGCTGACGGAGTAGAAGGCGTAGGCTGCCTTCAGCTTTTTGTGGATGGGGTGGTGCATGATAGATGAAGGCAAGGTGTAGTAACTGATGAAGTCTGTCACCTTGTTGTCAATCTGCAAACGGAAAAGTGCCAGGAGAAACAAAAAAGGCTCTTTAAAATCCTAATCCTGCCTAAACCTGCTTTTCTTTGTTTTTTTTTTAACACAGACCGTTTCCCTTTCCATTGCCCGTTGTTATTCCCTACTATAGTTCCCATACCTCCCCGACTCCCTTGAATATTCTCCTTGCCATCTCAATGAATTCCTTAGTGTATCTCACATACATTATCCCAGGTTTACGTTGTAAAAAATTCCAGGAATTAAACAACTAGAGAGCGACCTAAAAAAATTGTTCACCAAAAGTTTGTTCCATCTCTTTCTCGATCTCAGTTACGTTCACAATTACCATGACCATATTGGTTTTCTAAACTGTTTGGGCTACTGGCTCATTATTGAGACTATCAGGAGAATATTGTACAAAACAAATGCTGCAAACTGCTTGCTGACTAAAAATGACCAAAATGATTATCTCATGTATTTAGCGGGCCTGATGTGTCGATCCTAGCAGGGCCTTTCTCAAATGCAAAATTTGCCTTTTGAGAAAGGTCCTGCTAGGATCGAAACATCCCTGCATTGGTGAGACTAGCAGTCCCCCACTCACCTCTAAGACATACGTATTGATGATACCTGGTATTGGCGTAAACCAGTGCTTGAACTCCTCCTGTCAGGGTAAAGATAACGCAAGAGTGGTGAGAATATCAAAATGTAACGAGGGTAGATAATCAAGCACCCCTCCATTTATTTGTTCGACTTAAATTGAAAAAGCTGCATCCACTGTTGTGTGATCTCCGAGCTGCTGTAGCCAGATTTACAACAATTGGTTGTTTGCGTCTGAATGAAAGCGGGGCGTGATCCCTGGAGATATACGGCAGTTAATGGTTGAATTGCTTCTGACTGGTGCCCCCACCCCGGCAAAGACTAGTTGACTATTTGGGAGGTCACCATCTAAGAGCTGGATAGCTTAGATGAAAGAGCACTGGTACGCTAATCCAGAGGTCTCGGTTTCAAGTCCTGGTCCTGTCAAAGTTTTCTTTGCCAATTTTTCAATTTCTCCATTAATTTGCACGAAAAATTTAAACAGCCATAGATTGATTGTGATTTGATGCGACAGTGAGAATGCAATTCAATGAGGTTTTTTTTTCCTTCCGGATGTTGTTGGGCAAGTGACGTATGCTTAGTGGTTTGCTACCTTACTGCATGCAACCACTTTGGGGAAAAAACCAAACAACACAGGCAGCTCAGGCGAGATTCAAACCCATGCCTACTGCTTTCTAGAGGCAAACGTCTTGACCACTGAGCTGATCGGGGTAGCGTCTGGTGGTAGTGCCCACATTCATATGTAGCGAGCCGAGTTGCCTGTGTCGACCATGCATCGGGGAATGGTATTCCTTACTCACAGTCCCCTGGCGCAGTGAAGCCATAATAGCTTAGGGAACCAATCGGGGCTTACCTCGTTGAAGACGGGCGCCATGGAGAACTTCATCATGTAGTTGCGGAATAGTTTGCAGCAGACAGGGACATCCTCAGGGAGCATGGCACGCATGTCAAGCTTGGGCATCTGGGGGGAAAAGCCAAAACCGACTATGTACCACTCACGTATCAAAGCATAGGAATTCGCATTGCAGTTTCGAGGGAACGATTACTCTGAAACAAGGCACCAGCCTCTCAAATCGTTTGTTTGTATGCTGCCAGCCAATGGTGACAGATAGTAATGGAAACAGTTCTGAAGCAAGACATGAGCCTCCATCCCCTCTTGGTGGTAGACTGCCAGCCAAGGCTGACAGATAGAACTGGGAGGAATGACAAGTCTTAAGCAAGACATGAGCCTCCATCCCCTCTTGGTGGTAGACTGCCAGCCATGCTGACAAATAGAACAGGGAGGGGTGACTAGTCTGAAGCAAGGCATAAGCCTCCATCCCCTATTGGTGGTAGACTGCAAGCCAAGGCTGACAGATGAGCCTCCATCCCTATCGTAGGTTGACCGCCAGCCAAGGCTGACAAATGGAACTGGGAGGGGTGACTAGTCTGAAGCAAGGCATGAGCCTCCATCCCTATTGGTGGCAGATTTTCAGCAGCTATCATCACCACTGTTACACCACTGTTACATACCTCTGGTAGCTTGTATAGCTTAATAGTGCGCTGGAGTGTCATATTTCTGCCTATATGGGAAAACTTGACGTCGATCAGTTTCTTTGGGTTGAGCGACCGATGCCAATATCTGATGACAAGACCGAGAGAAAGGGAGAGACAGATTAATGGAAATAACCATTTGACAGTGCTCCAGTAGTGTAAGTGTACGATTATCGATCTATGAGTAAGAAAATAACCATGAATAGGAATAATATCTTTCAGGCAGTTGTAGGCATTTCTTTTTTTCAAACAAACCAAGGAAAAACCGTCTGTAAACTTTTTGAACAAATTCACAAATTGGCAAAGAAAAACTTTGACTGGACCGGGACAGGACTTGAACCCGAGACTTCTGGTACACAAAACAAGAGGTCTCAGGTTCAAGTCATGATCCAGTCAAAGTTTTCTTTTCCAATTTTTTCGTTTTAGAGTGGAACGTCGCTATAACGAACGCTGCTGTACCGAACATTCGGCTATAATGAACATATCCTTTGGCTCCCGAAGTATACATCCGTGGATATGCAGGGTCAACTGCTACAACGAACGACCGCTATACTGAAAAATTTTCATGGATCCCAGGATGTTCATTGTAGCGACGTTCCACTGTATTTCTTCATTTGATTACGTCTGGTCGCGAGCGCGACATGTTGGTTCGCTTCTAAATGAAGGGCCTCAGAGGTCGTCGGTCTAAAGGCGGCCACTCACCGGCACGTGGCCACAGGCTTGGGCAGGACCACGCCGGCCGTGTAGACCGCCTGGAAGATGCCCTGCTGATGGACCCGCCTGGTGATCTCGCGGATCAGCACGGGGGCCACACGCTTAGACCGCAGCTTCTTGTGCACGCACAGAAAGTTGATCTCCACCATCCGCTGCTGTCTGAATAAAAAATTGCAAACAGGGACAATGGGATAAAACCTAAACTGCTTAAGATTTTTCAAATGGCCAGTCTAGTTACCAGTCATAACGGGAGTTGATATCCACCATCCACTGCTGTCTGAAAAAAAAAAGGTGCAAACAGGGACAACGGGATACAACCTCAACTGTTTAGGATTTTTCAACTGGCCATGCCAAGTTACCAGTCTTAAAGGGAGGGAGGGTACGCCATCCACAAAGTGCAAATGTACTGGAGCCTCCATGATTCGTGACTGCATTGAGGACTGGGGAAACTCTGAGGAAGAAGTAGAGTACAACACGGGACCCCAAGCAGGTACGAAGTGTGCCATAGAAGGGTACCAGTACACCATTTGCAAAGTGTTTAATTTCTGGACTTTCCAAATTTGAGAAATTACTCACTCATCGGGAAGTTTGTAATGGTATCAGATATTCAATGACATCTTAGTGCTCGAAAATGTGCAGTTTTTGAGAAATGTTGCAAACTGCTTCCCGAATAGATGAGCCTGAAGTGTACAAATCAAGTAATACGCAAACATGTTGCAAACTGCTTACTGACCAAAAAATGACCAAAATGCAAACATCAAACATTAGGAGGGCCTGGTGTTTCGACCCTAGCAGGACCTTCCTCAAAGGCAGAATGACCACAATTGAAAAACATACAAGTTCGATGGCTCTGACATTTCCATCCCAGCGGGACCTGCCTCATAGGTTTTCTCCTTGCGGAGACGGCCAAACTTACTTGTCGTAGATCTGGATGTTGGCTGGTACCCCGCTAATGAAGCCTACCAGTTTGCCGTTGGTCGCCACCCGAACGCCGCAGTGCCACTCCGGTAACCAGCCGGGCGGGGTCAGGGCCCTGTTACCAGAGAAACAAACATTTATCTATATCCTGTGGTGCGTTCGATAGGTAAGGTCCAATAAAGGTTCAACCATTTTTTTTTCTCGGCTGAATGGCCTGGGCTTGATACAGACAATGCCACAGAATGAAAATCATTGCTAGGGCTATTCAGATTTTAGTTCTGAGAAAGCTCCGCTCAGCTTGTGAAACCTGCCTGTTTGAGAGTTTTACTGCTGGCAAACGGGTTTAGATTTTGGTGGGTTATAGTGTTACTACTACTGGTGGGGAATGGAGTCATGAGCATCTTTCCTCCTACGCACTCCTCTGTCTTGGGCTGCAAACTCAGCCTCTGACCGTCTTCTGTAGCCTAGAGTATGTTTCCCACTTTCTTTTTCTCAAAAGTTAGAGGGCCTGACCTTTCAATCTTAGCAGGACCTTTCTCAAAGGCAAAGCCTTTTTTAATCTCTGGTGGTCAGGGGCAGGTAGCACACTGTTCAAGTTGAGTCCTGGGCCCAATTTCAGAGCCGCTTGAGCGTGAAAATCTGCTAAGCAGGAAAAATCTTTCTTGTGTAAACACAATGCAAACTGCACGGCGATGTGATGTCAATTGCTTTTGACTTGTATTCCACTAACTCTTGAATTGCCACGAAACAAAAGTGCAGTTTGTGTCGGCAAGGTGACCCTATGAATCCTGACTTTTTGTGCGTAAGCAAAATTCGGCACTTAAGCAGCTCTATGAAATCAGCCCCTGCAAAGGGTGTACTGACTTACCACATGAGGAATTCCGCGGAGTAGTCAAAGCGGAACATGTTGTCATCATCTTCCACGTAGTTCTCGTTTAAAAGCGTGTACAACTCTTGCAGCTGTGGGGGACGGGAGAAAAGGTATGGCCTTTGAACAGAGTCCTACTAGGATCAAACCATAAGGCCTTGTGTTTTTTGGCTTTAAGAGTTCGAGAGTGAGAAAGAGGAAGGCGACCTTCAACCAAAAGCCCTGGGCCCATTTCCAAAGAGCTCTGCTTAAAAGTGACAATCCGCTAAGCATGAAAAGTCTCCCTTGCGTAAACAGGATTACAATACGCACTGTGATTCGATTTGAATTGTATTCCACTTTTCTTTGCTTAGCACAAACCAAAAGTGATGTTTGGGTTTGGCAGGATTTCCTATGAGCCCCGATCTTTCGTGCTTAAGCAAATTTTGGCGCGTAAGCAGCCCCATGAAATTGGAACCTTTTGGCCAGGAGGCTTAAGAGGCCTCTAACAAACAGCAAGGACAAAACTGGGTTAGACTCAATCTTGAAGATTAGACTCAATCTTCCTGGCAGTGCTTTGCCCGGTACCTGATAAAAAATAATTCCAGGCAGCTCGGGCGGGATTCGAACCCGCGACTCTCAAATTCTAGTACGGACGTCTTAACCACTGGACCACCGAGCTGGTCGAGGTCGTGTGGTGGATTCAAAGACTGCCATTTCTGGGTGAATATACACTTCCAAAAAAGAAATCCCCCGGCCATTCCTGTCACCATGCAGAGGCAAATGAATGACTGTGCACAGCTTTTCAGAATGACACCTCTCCCTGATGGACATCGCTGCAAACCTTCCTCTTGTAGGTTTGGATAGCTTGGATTGTACATTTCCCGAGTTTCGATGAATAGGGGGAAATAATAGTCTCAGGAATTCTGCAACGCATTGCAGGCGACAAGGTTACGTAATAGGGCGTCAGTGGGTTTAAATAGGCGAAGAAAGGAGTATTCAGATCAGTTCTAGCAAGCACTCCATACGAGACACACGCATTTCAATTTTGGTGATTTGGATCGTAAACAATTGAGGACAACTTGAGTTCTTGCGCGATATTATGCACAGGGCGAAGTCCAACGCCCTCGCGGATGAGAATGCTGACTGTTTTTGGGCACGGGCTTTTCAGAGAATTTTTTATACATTTTTTATTCTGGGTTTTTTGCGTGGAGGTCGTCTTCTCCGATGAAGCGGTTAAGTACAGCAATGACATGCTGGATTGTTACACAAAAGTTCCCGTTGATTGTCATGAATTTGTATAAATATGTAATTCTTGCAGTTTCAAAAAAGGGGGATCTAGTGTCTCCTGTGCTTTGCTATCGCCAATCCAAGAAAGGTTGTTTGGCTGCTTATTGGATGTAGAAGTGGAAGTAAAGATAAGACTGAACAGTATCTGGTCCTGAACACTCAGGGTGGTCACTCACGATGTCACTGTTGTGGATGTCCAACGTGTCCCAAACAAACTGAGACGGGAGAGAGAAGGGCTCGTTGCGGATGTCTTCCTTGTTTGGCTCGACCGCCTCATTTATGATGCCAGGGATGTCTTCATCTGAGAGACCACGGCAAGGGATTGGGAGGGGGAAGAGAGAGGTTATTCAGACTTGATTCGAGGTTGTGAATCATGTGTGACGCTATAGGATCTTGAAGAAAGGGCTAGGTAGCCGAGGTGTTGATGTTAGGGTGTTCTTGGATGACCACATCAGGCACGCAACTCTTGAATTGTAAAAAAAAAGAGGAAAAATGTCCGAATGAAACTGCGAGCGCGAAGCACGAAGCCCTCACGGCGTGTGGTTTGGGGCCTGCTTAAGGGCCCGGGAAAATTTTGGATTCTAGATGTTTTGTGGTGCATTCTCAGCAGTTTGTGACAACTTATGACTTTAAGCTGAGTGACAGATTTTAACCTTTTTCAAGGCATACACCCAGAATTTAATTTTGTTTAATTTTTTTAAATTTTTTTATTTTATTTTGCCGAATAAAAAACAACGCGCAAATCCGCGGATCCACGGATCCGCGGAAAAGTTGCATGCCTGCCACATGCATAGCCTTGATAGGAGGTAAGATAACACAGATACTGATACTTGGACAAAAGGCCATGAAATGGAAACTTTGTGTGCGCGTGTCACAAGCAGCCAGGTATACAGGCTTGAGTCAAGACTAAGCAGGGATTAGGTGCACCCTCAATGCTGGTTATCTCTGTAGGTGCACAGATCCACAGGCTTCTGTGACATTAGACTACCATTCAGGAGGGCGCTGGGGCTGGGGCTGGGGTTGGGGATGGGTTTGGGGCTGGGGCTGGGGTTGGGGTAGGGGCTGGGTTGGGGTTGGGGCTGGGGCTGGGTTGGGGCTGGGTTGGTGCTGGGGCTGGGGTTGGGGTAGGGGCTGGGGCTGGGTTGGGGCTGGGGCTGGGTTGGGGCTGGGTTGGTGCTGGGGCTGGGGTTGGGGCTGGGTTGGTGCTGGGGCTGGGGTTGGGGCTGGGTTGGTGCTGGGGCTGGGGTTGGGGCTGGGTTGGTGCTGGGGCTGGGGTTGGGGCTGGGGCTGGGGCTGGGGTTGGGGTAGGGGCTGGGGCTGGGGTAGGGGCTGGGGCTGGGGCTGGGGTTGGGGTAGGGGCTGGGGCTGGGGTAGGGGATGGGGCTGGGGTTGGGGCTGGGGCTGGGTTGGGGCTCGGTTGGTGCTGGGGCTGGGGTTGGGGCTGGGGCTGGGGTTGGGGTAGGGGCTGGGGCTGGGTTGGGGCTGGGGCTGGGTTGGGGCTGGGTTGGTGCTGGGGCTGGGGTTGGGGCTGGGGCTGGGGTTGGGGTTGGGGTTGGGGTTGGGGCTGGGGCTGGGTTGGGGATGGGGTTGGGTTTGGGGTTGGGTTTGGGGCTGGAGTTGGGGCTGGGGTTGGGGTAGGGGCTGGGGCTGGGTTGGTGCTGGGGTTGGGGTAGGGGCTGGGGCTGGGGTTGGGGTTGGGTTTTGGGATGGGGCTGGGATGGGGCTGGGTTGGAGCTGGGGTTGGGGTAGGGGTTGGGGCTGGGTTGGGGCTGGGTTGGTGCTGGGGCTGGGGTTGGGGCTGGGGCTGGGGTTGGGGTTGGGGTTGGGGTTGGGGCTGGGGCTGGGTTGGGGATGGGGTTGGGGTTGGGTTTGGGGTTGGGTTTGGGGCTGGAGTTGGGGCTGGGGTTGGGGTAGGGGCTGGGGCTGGGTTGGGGCTGGGTTGGTGCTGGGGTTGGGGTAGGGGCTGGGGCTGGGGTTGGGGTTGGGTTTTGGGATGGGGCTGGGATGGGGCTGGGTTGGAGCTGGGGTTGGGGTAGGGGTTGGGGCTGGGTTGGGGCTGGGTTGGTGCTGGGGTTGGAGTTGGGGCTGGGGCTGGGGTTGGGTTTTTGGATGGGGCTTGTGTTGGGGCTGGGGCTGGGTTTGGGTTGGGGATGGGTTTGGACATGGGTTGGGTTTGGTGTTAGGGATGGGGTTAGGGTTGGGGTTGGGAAAGGGGCTGAGGCTAGAGCTAATGGGAATGAGGGCTGACTGGGTAGGGGTGTATCTACTCCTCGCCTATTTTGGGGACGGGCTGGGTATCCCAGAAATTGTAGACTTTCTTCTTGGCGTCCTCTAGGCTCTTGGCGGGCCCCTGATGCACAAACATCTCCATGGCTCGCTGGAAATCCCGCAACTTAGCCATGGACAACTGGGCATTCTGGAGGCAATTTGGAGAAGAAAAAAGTTTCCATAATAGTTTCCATTTTATTTCTTCCCTGTCTTCTGTTGTGCACTACTCCACAGGGTAATGGATGGACAGACATGTTAAAATAGTTGTGAAAAAAATCACAATTTTTCAAGATGTTAAGGTTTTTTTCCCACATGGATAAATTGGGGGGAAGACCACCATCTAAGAGCTAGATAGCTCAGATGGTGAGAGCATTGGTACAGAAAACCAGAGGTCTCTGGTTCAAGTCACGGTCCAGTTGTGAAGTTTTCTTTGCCAAAGTGGTTAAAAGTTACTTGCACTCACACTGGTGTGCATACAGATTGATCACCAAAAACTGGTAGAGTTTATGTGGGTTTGTTTTGTTAGTCTGTTTGTTTGTGTGTTAATTTTTTCTTTGGTGAGGGAGTTGTTTACCTTCAACTCGGATGCATTTGTAGCGACCACCGGGCCAGGGGTTTTACCATTCTCCTCTCCGCCACCGCCTTTGTCGCGTTTCTTTTTGTTCTTCTTCTTCTTCTTGTCCTTTGGGATGGCACCGGTGCTGGCCTGGGTCTGGGCCGCCGGCGTGGCCTTGGAGTCCGAAGTCGAGGCGCCGTCGGTGCTGTCTCCGTTGGCTGTGGCCACTGCTGCACTATTGGCCTTTATTGCATGATTTGGCACACTGGGGTTGATGGGGGGAGGGTTGGTGAGGGGGGGGGGTTGGTGGAGGAGGGGTTGGTGGAGGGGGGGGTTGGTGGGGGGGGAGGAGGGTTGGTGGGGGAGGGTTGATGGGGGAGCGTTGGTGGGGGAAGGGGTTGGTGGGGGAAGGGGTTGGTGGGGGAAGGGGTTGGTGGGGGAAGGGGTTGGTGGGGGAAGGGGTTGGTGGGGGGAGGGTTGGTAGGGGGGGAGTGGGGGGAGGGTTGGTGGGGGAAGGGGTTGGTGGGGGAAGGGGTTGGTGGGGGAAGGGGTTGGTGGGGGAAGGGGTTGGTGGGGGAAGGGGTTGGTGGGGGGAGGGTTGGTGGGGGAAGGGGTTGGTGGGGGGAGGGTTGGTGGGGGGGAGGGTTGGTGGGGGGGGAGGAGGGTTGGTGGGGGAGGGTTGATGGGGGAGGGTTGGTGGGGGAAGGGGTTGGTGGGGGGAGGGTTGGTGGGGGAGGGTTGGTGGGGGAGGGTTGGTGGGGGGAGGGGTTGGTGGGGGGGAGGGTTGGGGGTTGGTCGTGTGGGTGGGGGAGGGTTGTTGGGGTTGGTGGTGTGGGGGGGGGGTTGGTGGTGGGGGGAGGGTTGATGGGGGAGGGTTGGTGGAGGGGGAGGGAATGAAACGAAGATAGAATGACAATGTGAGAAGAATCAAATCAGATTTGAAGGTTTTCTAGGTGAGAATAGCAGACAAAGTAATAGGTTTGCAGTAACACCGTGCAAAATGATCTTTTCTGAGTATGTGTGGTTCTGAAAAGAACCGGAGGAACTCGATGTTTTGAACAGTGTGCTTTGTTCGTCTTCAGGAGAGAAGAACCAATCCAAGGTGATTTGAATGCGTTTCAAACTTGATCCCTTTGGCTCTTGTATTAGACAGTATACTGAATCAAACATACTTCAACAGCTAGTCACAGCTGGCAATGAACCTACCAAACCTCAACAAGCCTGATGCCAACAACAATGCTTAACTTGGTAAGGCCCCCCCGCAAAAAAACCCACAAAATACCACATAGCATCTGAAAATAGAGTAAGTAGGTAGTTTAGGAATTTTTTAATTTTTACATTTTTTTTATGCTGAGTCATGTACTGGCCAAGTGTTTTATATACACTGTATTATACTCAAGCCAACATAAACATGATTTACATGTATTCTGGGTTGGTTGATTTAAATCACGTTGATTAAATCACTGATTGCGCCATCAAAATAGGGTCACTCCTCCGACTTGCTGTCAAAATAGGGTCAGTTGACAAACACTCTTTCACTCCCCAAAAAATTAGGGTCGCACTGACAAAATAGGGATGCCCGGGAAACCAGAAGTACAACTTCTTCTTTTTTTTGGCCTACACCAAAGCGGTGCTCAACCAGGTAAACCCCAACAACTGAAATAGTTTTGATGGACGAGTCTATAGCATTGGTATGTGATTGCGAAGGATTGTCCCAAATCTAATCAGATAATCCAATGAAACAATGTTTGTACCAAAGTCCCTTTGTAGTTCTCAAACTCAACAGAGACTCATGAACTTTGGAAATTGGAGTTTGTTAATAAACTTTTGTTGGATTGAACATGTTAGTTGTTACAAAATTGAAGGCAGTGTTCATTCATTCAGCAACAGCATCCTTCCCGCAAATGCTATTCGGATGGTCCCTTACTCTGATTGGCCACTTGTCATTAAGTCATGCCGGCTCTCTTGCCCGAAAGGTTATTCTGACGGAGGTCATTCCTGCTGATGTTTAAACAGTTTATGCATATTCATGCATGGTCTTTACTCTGATTGGCCAACGTTGTGCCGGCTTTCTTGCTCTAACCGCTATTGCACTGTTTTGTTTGGCATAGTCTAGCACATTGAACATTCACTGATTCAATCAAGAACAGGGAAGTTAAATTCAGCATTTTTTTTATGCCAAGGCTCAAGCAAACTGATGCAAGTGGTATTTTAAAAACAAAATAATTGAATTCATTAATAAGTGATACAATTTTTACTTGGCAATTACATTCAAAGGGCTTTTTGTCGGTAAAACCATGGTAAAACTAGTTTTAGATAGTTTTAACAATGAAGCCTAGGGGCGCACATGTCACGCAGCGTGTGTAATGCCTGCCGTGGGGCGACTTGACTAGTCTCCGTAGGATAACATGTGAAACCCGCCCCTCCAAATAAAACCACACTGGGTCGGCCAACATCCCTTCCCGATTCTCCACTCGCTTCAGGGTCTCAAAAACCCGCCGCCACGGCGTTCCCGAGTCGGAGGCCATGGGCCGGGAGACTTACTTCTTCTTCTTGGCAGCGTCTGCGACCTTTTCGTCGCCCGGTTTCGGTTTTAAGGGCTCGTTATTCGGCCGTCCATGATTACTGAGTTCTTCCCCCTTGGTCGCCATGTCGTCCGATATTTTTCGTTCACAACCTCGTTCCCAAAGAAAAGCATTGGGAAATCATAGTCTGTACCCGCCCCGTTACAATCTCACGCGAGTGCGGACGACCTCCGTGACTTTACGCGCAATGGGAGTAGACGGGAAACAGACCAGTGTGGCTGTCTGAACGGGTTCCCGGCGGTGTGCTGAAAAAGCTTCAAAGAGCGTGCGCGGAGCCAGCTAAATTAAATTCTATTTTTTCTTATGATCGTAGGCCTAGCGACGGACGACGCACTTGCTGGCCAGACATTTCTGAAACTTACCTTCGAAAAGGGCTGCTTTCTTGGCGATTTGAAGAGACTATCGTCGAAATGGCGCCGACATTGCATTGTGAGTATTTTTATTTCAGGTTTTTAATGTCATTTTAAATTTCCATCCGGTTAATTTGAAATTAAAATGTAATATATGATGGACTTTAATTATTGCCTAAATCAGACTAAGTTACCAACGAACTACGACAGTATGCATTGCACAGAGGTACCACTACCACTAGGCACTACCAGTACTCAGTAGTACCAGTACCAAACTGTGTCACTGTCACTTGTCAGTGTCACTACTGACTACTCCGACTAGTACTCCTCCTAGTACAGGCTACAGTGGATGTACTAGAAGTACTACTAGTAATAGTATATTACCAGCCAGTTGGCAGTATAGTTAGTCTAAAGACTAGTTGTAAAGTACTTAGTATTACTATTATTGTGAGAAATTGCTTTGCCTTTACTTTAGAAAGTTGAAATTTCCTTTAGATTTACTTTAATACCGGTACTCATAAAAGTACTTTACTACTCATACTCATTCATTGTCATAAGTCATAGTCATACTCAAGTCAAGACTCAAGTCATGGTCATACATACTGTCATACTCATACCAGTCATAGCAAGATTTCATTATTATAGTTTTATACCAGCACCCACCGTTGTTTAGGAATAGCAATCGTTCTAATAATTGGCACTGCCACTGTTTTTAAACTTTAAGTTTAATCATGATTTTTCATGCAAAATGACCATCGTGAAGACAAAACTCAAAACAGTATATGTAGAGTATACATGACGGTAATTTACACATTAAGTGACGCAGTATCGCAATGAACCTGTTGTGATACTGATAGCGCCACCTATCGACCGCCGTATTGTATACTGCATTGCTAGTTTGTCTATAATTCTGTCCATTGGTATCTTGCCTTGAAATTTGTTTGTTATCTTCAGAAATTGGAGAATGATATTTATAGATAGCCCTATGTTCATTCATTTTGTTTTATTTAATTTTTGGTTTTTTGTTATTTTAAAAAGTGCATTTCTGCCTTTGAGAAAGGTCCTGCTAGGATTGATAGGTCAGGACCTCTCAAGTTTTCAGATTCACTTTTTGGTCATTTGAGTCGGTGAGCAGTTTGCAACATTTTTGTGCTACATTTGGATCAGGTTTATATGTACAATGTGGTATGCCATTTATTCCGCAGTTAACAAGAAGGAAATTGAGAGCTTGACCAACATGTTCAAGTCCCTGGGCAAAGCCAACCCCATAAGGCCGGATAAGCTGGAACGCACCCAGGTCCGGGAACAGCTGCATATCAAATTTGGAGTCACTGACGACATCATCTTGGACAGAAGTATGTGTCTTGTCTGTGTATCTTTATCAGGTCTTTGTATGGATGTAGCCTGGTCATTGCCTGGGTGTACCCTGGTCTTTGTCTTGTTTAATATAACCTGGTCTTTGGTGTAGCACGGTCATTGCCTCAGTGCAGCCTGGCCAATGCCTTGGTATAGCCTGGTCATTGTCCCAGTGTCGCCTGGTCATTGCCTTGGTGTAGCCTGGCCACTGTCCCAGTGTAGCCTGGTCATTGGCTTGGTGTAGCCTGGTCATTGGCTTCGTGTATCCTGGTCATTGGCTCAGTGTAGCCTGGTCATTGGCTTGCTGTAGCCTGGTCATTGCCTTGGTGTAGCCTGGCCACTGTCCCAGTGTAGCCTGGTCACTGCCTTGGTGTAGCCTGGTCATTGCCTTGGTGTAGCCTGGTCATTGGCTCAGTGTAGCCTGGTCATTGGCTTGCTGTAGCCTGGTCATTGCCTTGGTGTAGCCTGGCCACTGTCCCAGTGTAGCCTGGTCACTGCCTTGGTGTAGCCTGGTCATTGCCTTGGTGTAGCCTGGCCACTGTCCCAGTGTAGCCTGGTCATTGGCATGGTGTAGCCTGGTCATTGGCTTCGTGTATCCTGGTCATTGGCTCGGTGTAGCCTGGTCATTGGCTTGGAGTAGCCTGGTCATTGGCTTGGTGTAGCCTGGTCACTGCCTTGGTGTAGCCCTTGTCTTTGGCTCGGTGTAGCCTGGTCATTGTCTCTGCTTTTAAGAATTGTTGTGGTGTCACAAAAGGACTGGTTTGATTCAGAACCACACACTCTCACAAAAGAGCGCTGCATTTACTTAAAGTAGCCTGGATACTCATCGTGATTTTTTTTTCTTTTTTTCTTCAGTTGTCCGAGTGTTTGACTTGGACAGTGATAATTACATCAACTTGTCGGAGTGGCTGCAGGGCCTGTCCGTCTTTCTGCTGGGGACCCGTGAAGAGCAGAAACAGTGTAAGTATCCCAAGCCTCGCTTCCAGAGGCCTTCAAAGTAAACCCAGTGCTACTGGACATTAAAGAACTGCTGCAACATTGCTACCGTTTTCACGGCGTAACCACTTTGTGCCGGGACCTCCAAATTTGGAGCACCGGCGGTGTTGCTGTGCACCGGGCCCTCAGAATCCGGGCACTTTTGTCCAAATGTTAACCCTAACCGTGCATTGAAACCACAATTAACCACACATGTTTTTTCCTGTGGGAGGATAAGGGCCATACACCATGACATACCACAGCGTGGTTTTTGTGGTATCCTGTGGTATGTGAGCCTGCACCCCTTAGGGCACTGTGGTAAATTGCGGTATACAATGTGTGTCCTGTGCCGGAGGTGCAAAGTGTTAGGGTTAAACAGAGACTCTGCCTACCACAAATCAATATGTAGCGTGACAAAAAGCCACACAGACGTCTGACTGTGCCAGGTTTTACTCACTTGTACACATGGAATACTCTTATTGATTTATTTCACAGTATGGTTCCCTGTATGGTTCCCTGTATGGTTCCCTGTATGGTTCCCTATTATGGTTCCCAACATCTGGGCAAGGATTGCTTTCATCGAGAAACACCCCGCTGCCTCGCTACACAATGCATTATCATCCATTGATTGTTTACTTCAATCATTAATCGGTTGACTTAACATAAGCCAGTAACTGGCACTTAATTGACTCTCTGTGCTCAGCAATGAACAGCGGCCTCTTCTGTCAGTGCTGTAATCAGTTCTTACTCGACCATATTTTCCCCAAGTGGCTATTGCTTCCCCAAGTGTCTCCTGAAGACAAACAGAGTATACTGCTTGAAACGTCGAGTTCCTCTGGTTCTTTTCATAACCACTCATAATCACAATTTTGCATGGTGTCACCGCAAACCTATTACTCCTTCTGCTATTCTCACTACGAAAACCTTCAAATCTCGTTTGGCTATTGCTTGATGGATTCCTCCCTTCTCTTGTGGTCAGTCTGCTTCAAAGTGTACGACCTGAACGACGACGGCTTCATCACCAAGGAGGAGATCTTCAACCTCCTGAAGAGCTGCATGGCCAAGCCACAGACGGAGGAAGACCCGGACGAGGGAATCAAGGACCTGGTGGACATTGCCATCAAGAAGTTGGTGAGTCTACGGTGTACGCATGCATTGGAAGCACAGTGCTTCAGACGGCGCGACCAAGATTCTTGGCAAGGAAAACAAAGCAACGAATAGATCAGCTGCCGATTTCAAGGAACTTCAAATGTTGCGTACGCAACATTTTGCTGCGTAACTTACGCAACATTTTGCTGCCTTTGCTAAATATTGCCGGAAAGAGTCATTGTGGTGCAAGACTTACGCAACATTTGCAAGTTGCGTAAACTTACACAACGTTTCTTGAAATCGGCTGAAGGTTTGTATGGTGGAAGTATCAAGTGGAACGTTTACGTGACACCATGTAACACGTTTCTTTTGAGACAGAGTGTGGCTGTCAAACTCAATGTTCTGGGCAGTGTGTTCTCTGCCCGTCGTCGATACATTGAGTTAGCGGCTCTTTTCAGAGCCACACTCCATCCCACAAGAACATGTGTTACATGGTGTCACCGCAAACCTCCCCCCCTTGAACTGTGGCCAATTTCATAGAGCCGCTTAAGCGTGGAAATTTGCTTCAGCACAAAAGTTCATGATTCATGGGATCTCCTTGCCAACCCCAACTTCAGTGTTGTTTCAAGCTAAGTAAAGGAGAGTGGAATACAAGTCAAAAGCAATTGACATCACATCGCAGTGCAGTTTGTAATCAAGTTTGTAATACAAGGAAGACTTTTCCTGCTTAGCAGATTTTCACGCTTAAGCGACTCTATGATATTGGGCCCTGGTCTGGGGACGAAGATCCGGCAAAGGATTGCAGAAGACCTGAAGACAGAGGAGATCAAGTCATGGGTTTGGGGACACGATGAGAGCCGCCAGAGTCCGGCGGGGCATGACGGGGAAAGCATGGCGTACTCTCATCAGAGACCACAGCAGTGCCTCTGGCGACCAACTGACCATAGATAGAGAGAGTGAAGGATGCACTTACCTACTGCCACTGACTCAAGAATACACCCTTTGTTGGTTCCTCAAGCGGTTTAAAGGTTGCGGGTTGGCATCGTCGGAGAAGTTGCTCACTCACCCTTCATAGATTCACGTCGTCAGTGCCTCTCAGTATCAGCCCCAGCCTATCTGTCTGGACCCAAGTCAAGAAAACCATTGGCTTGTTGCGGAACTCCATGGACTGGTATAGAAGCAAACTTCTCTCGTATGAAAGAAGAAGAAGAATATCCACAACGCTTACTGTCTCCGATTTTTTCTCACCAGGATGTTGACAAGGACAACAAGGTCAGCCGAGAGGATTTCTCCATTGCTGTGGACAACGACATGCTCTGTCTGGAGCACCTTGGCAGCTGCCTTCCCGAGCCCAAAGTAAGCCCCTGGGCCTTGTCCTCCCCTGGCCTTGTCTGCCCCTGGCCTTGTCTGCCCCTGGCCTTGTCTGCCCCTGGGCCTTGTCCGCCCCTGGCCTTGTCTGCCCCTGGGCCTTGTCCGCCCCTGGCCTTGTCCGCCCCTGGCCTTGTCCGCCCCTGGCCTTGTCTGCCCCTGGGCCTTGTCCGCCCCTGGCCTTGTCCGCCCCTGGCCTTGTCTACCCCTGGCCTTGTCCGCCCCTGGCCTTGTCTGCCCCTGGCCTTGTCTGCCCCGGGCCTTGTCCGCCCCTGGCCTTGTCTGCCCCTGGCCTTGTCCGCCCCTGGCCTTGTCCGCCCCTGGCCTTGTCTGCCCCTGGCCTTGTCTGCCCCTGGCCTTGTCTGCCCCTGGCCCTTGTCCGCCCCTGGCCTTGTCCGCCCCTGGCCTTGTCCGCCCCTGGCCTTGTCCACCCCTGGCCTTGTCTGCCCCTGGCCTTTGTCCGCCCCTGGCCTTGTCTGCCCCTGGCCTTTGTCCGCCCCTGGCCTTGTCTGCCCCTGGCCTTGTCCGCCCCTAGCTTTGTACTCCCCTGCCCTTGTCTGCCTCTGGCCTTGTCTGCCCCTGTCCTTGTCCACCACTGTTCTTGTCTGCCCCTAGCTTTGTACTCCCCTGCCCTTGTCTGCCCCTGGCCTCCCTTGTCTTTGTCCGCCCCTGGCCTTGTACTCCCCTGCCCTTGTCCGCCCTGGCCTTGTCTGCCCCTGGCCTTGTCTGCCCCTGTCCTTGTCTGCCCCTGTCCTTGCCCGCCCCTGGCCTTGTCCGCCCCTGGCCTTGTCCACCCCTGGCCTTGTCTGCCCCTGGCCTTGTCAGCCCCTGCCCTTGTCCACCCCTGTTCTTGTCTGCCCTGGCCTTGTCTGCCCCTGTCTTTGTCCGCCCCTGGGCCTTGTCCGCCCTGGCCTTGTCTGCCCCTGGCCTTGTCCACCCCTGGCCTTGTCTACCCCTGGCCTTGTCAGCCCCTGCCCTTGTCCACCCCTGGCCTTGTCCGCCCTGGCCTTGTCCGCCCCTGCCCTTGTCCACCTCTGTTCTTGTCTGCCCCTGGCCTTGTCCACCCCTGTCATCCCCATGATATTTTTTTGAAATTGTCTCTATTTACCAATGGTGCATGACTTACATAAGCCTCAGTGGAAAGCAGTTCGATAATACAGTGTGTTTTGAAGGCAGCAATATAACCACTTTATAACTTTTTTGGAGCAACAGGCATCAAACCCGTGGGTCTTTGAAGGAGATGTTCTGGTTTGTAGCTGTAGTGAGGGCCCAAATTTTAGGTGAGAGCCACAGCCTGTATTTTCAGCCTGATGAGCATGAGCCAGAGCTCTCAGAGCCTGAGGCAGAGCCTGAGCCAGAGCCAGAGCCTGAGCCAGAGCTCTCAGAGCCTGAGCCTGAGCCTGAGCCAGAGCTCTCAGAGCCTGAGGCAGAGCCTGAGCCAGAGCCAGAGCCTGAGCCAGAGCTCTCAGAGCCTGAGCCTGAGCCTGAGCCAGAGCTCTCAGAGCCTGAGCTTGAGCAAGAGCCTGAGCCAGAGCCTGAGCCAGAGCTCTCTGAGCCTGAGCATGAGCCAGAGCTCTCAGAGCCCGAGCCCGAGCCCAAGCCCGAGCCTGAGATTGAGCCAGAGCTCTCAGAGCTTGAGCCTGAGCCTGAGCTCTCAGAGCCTGAGATTTAGCAAAGAAGCTTGGGCTGACTGAGGTGTGTGTCTGTGAAGACTAAAGACCACCATCTGACGGCTGTGTATGGGTCCAAGGCATGTCCTTTCTACTTGTGTTTGTGCTTGTTTGTGTGCAATTCTGAAATTTGCATTTTCAAGTATTCATCAACAGTGCTGTTTAAACCATCTATCTGTGTCTTTGACAAGCAAAGGTCAATGATTGCAGCTGGCTAGGGATCCGTTGCCTGTAGATAGGAGAGTAGTTTGAAACTTGGCAGGGTCACCAGCCAAGCAGAGAGACTCTCCTCCAGTGTGTCTGCAATGGATAACCTCGGAAAGCTTTCTCCCGCAGGATGCCAAGAACTTCATGAACATGGCCGCCGAGTATCCGCCCTACCGAGACACGTATTACTAGCTACGCTCGCCAACGCACACGCAAACCGCAGGCAAACGAGTCAGTGCATCACAAAGTGTTATTTATGGCTGAGACTAAACTCGATTTGATCACCTTTCCAGTAATCCGTCCCCAGCCCTCCAACGTCCCTGCCCCCTCCTTCCTTCCTTCTCCCTTCATCGGATAATTGGCATCAGGATGGATGGATAGTGGAAGTCTAATGTCGTTGACTTTGAGGGGGCCGGCCTTTTGGCTTTGCATTAACCAATAACTTCCTGTTTGGTGTGGGTGGCCTTCCACATCCCAAGACAGCTTTTGTGGCATTCCAGGAATGAGCTGACTTTTAGGAGCTTTTTTTTTTTTTTTTTTTTTTGGATTTCTGTGAAGTCATTGCAAATTTCTCCCAATCTTCAGAATCAGTATCATCTTGTCGATGTTCTGACTTCGTCATTGCAGCGACCTAAGTTATGTTTGGATTAAAAATGAAAAAAATATGGCCCGCACAGTCACCAAAACAGTGAAGACTTACAAATAATGTGTGATACTGACTAGACAATTGGATGGATGTCCTCAAGTAAAGTTCTCATTCAAAGTGTGTGGCTATGGCTTCAACTTTCATACGAGTCTATGGCAGCCACTAAATCTGTGGTGGAAAGCCAGTTCCCATACACTTGTGTGGTAGCCAGGGCCACAGCCAGTGGATTTGGGCACGACCGAACATCGCCATTGAAAACTTGGCTCCAGAATGTGAAAGGTGTGCAAAGCCACTGGGCCACTCACTTACAGGCCTTCCTTTACGGTTTGTGTTTAACGGTAGACTGCATGCTGAGGCCCTTCTCACACTCAAGGCCTTGGTATCAAACCCCCGGATCAAGTGTTGAGTTCAGGTTTGACTCACCAACCCCAGGGACTGAGCGTCGAGTGTGGAAAAGACCTACAGCAATCCCCTAACAGAACAGCCTACGCAGCATAACATGTTTAATACCCACCATGGAACATCTCACTCCACGCCTCCCTCACCCAACAAACAATCACCGATCTTTGCCAAACCGAAAAATGTCTTTTGTGGTTTTTACAAATATCATTCATCCTCACCTTTTTTCGCAGAGCCCAAACCCTGATTCAGACAGGAAGCAAAAGCGGACTTGAATTTTCGCCCACAACACAAAATTATATGACTTCCAAGAAGTCCTGTTTATACAGTTGGACAAAGTGTGAGGAAAGTACGGTTTGGCAGACGGGTTAGGGGGGGACATTTTGCATATGCCATACCCTTAAAGCAATAATGATATCATCTGACATTTTCATTTACAGGGATAACCATCAACACCATTTGTACCCTATACACCGCGGTGTAGCATCTAACAGCCCAATTTACTGGCATTGACAGCCATTAACATTTTGTGTGCAGGTCGCCAGCCAAATGTATTGATACATAGTGCATCTGACTGGTACCCGGCTATCATCTATTGTCACAGCTTGCTTGGCAACGTACATTGGCTGGGTTGTAGTGTCTGCTAAGTTCTTCTCCAAAATCAATCTTTGAAATTGAACAGGACACGTACTTCTTGCCAATACTTCTTGCCGAGGTGGGGATGCCAGTCAGAAGCAATTCAACCATTAACTGCCATTATAAATAAAGCAAGTAGAATCAATTCACCCCTTTGATACATTAGGCACTTGCATAGTATCCACAACACCGTGACTGACAACACACATAGATCTCTCATTCATCATAATACTGGGTTATGTATGAGTCCTCCATTACCCGACTAACTGTAGCATCAGGCCCCTGGCTCTGACTAGGGGCCTAGATCCACTGGCATAACAGCTAATGTATTACGTGCATTTGTACAGCCACTGATCTTAATCTATGGGGCAGCAATTAGCCTGAACCTACAAGCAGTGGTTGTTAATGTCCAAATAACATTAACTCATTAACTCATCCATGTATAGACATCGTATATTATATACAGGCACCTTGTAAGTATTTAAGGGCAATCGATAACTACTTAATCCCAGAAATCTGCTAAGCATGAGAAACCATCATGGGTGTTACAGCAGGATTACCAAGTTTCGACGTTTTCACATTCTGCCACTGTTCTACTCTGAAATGAACTTCACTTGGTCCCGTTGCGCTGACAACACGATTTCATTTTTTTTGTTTAAAGTCACTTATCGAAATCTTTTCTTTGCTCATAGCAAACAACTTCTGTAGTTTGAGGAGGCGTTGGTGCTTATCTGCTTTATGAGGGATGGGCTGATGGGTACCAGTACCTGTGTGTATGGGCTATGGGCTATGGCTAGGGTACCATTCTTAGTCGGAGCCATGTGTGCTCTTGCCCTATACTCAGCTTGTACACAGTGGATCATGAATGTACTGCAGTGTGATAGCTGTGACCCCTTCCAAGTACCCGAGCCAGTGGAAATCATCTCGTGTATTTCCACCCAGACGGGAAGTGGTTGACTAGTCTCTGGTGGTTAGACACATTCTCGGTGATAGATATGACATGATGATACCGAGAAGGGCAAGGCCTCATTCAATTACGTTCTTGCTGCTTTGGCAAGTGTTGGCGGTTAAGCAACCCTACGAAAATTGTCCCTTTCCATTCCCCTCGGCTACGTCCTTGCTCGCGTCACTCCAACCTTTTTTTTCTTTTTTTTTGGCATCGGGCCCTGATTACTGAGAGAAACCGCACGTTTTTTTTGGTGCAGTGAGTCAGGTCTGGTCGGGAAAAACAGCTCCGCAGCTTCCCCCGTCTCCTCTCCCAAAACCTCAGTCTCCACCCACTGGCCACACCAGGGACCGGGTCCCACAGACCTCCCACCACAGCACCAGACCTCGCTTCCACTCAAAAAAGAACCTTTGCTTTGTTTCGTTCGACAGCCAAAAAAAAAGCAAAATCCGGATTGAAAGAACGAACAAAATCCTGTGAAGGTGCGGGTTTTTTCTTGTTGGCCTGTTTGACAGAGGGAAGCCTTTTTTATAATTCTGTTCGTGCTTAGCAGAGTGTCTGGACGTGATGAGCATGAATTGATGGTGAAGATGCCTGGGGGATTTTCCACAGCCAACAGTCTCATGCCTTGTCTATCTATCTATCTATCTATCTATCTATCTATCTATCTATCTATCTATCTATCTATCTATCTCCCCTTTGCAGGATGTGGAAAAGTTCATGGAGACATACTGTAGGAAGGCCTGCAGTGGAAGCAACTAGACTCTGCAGGAGAGCCAGGCATTCAACCCCTGTCATCTACATCTGCAGCCAGTCAATCAGCCAATACCATCTACATCTGCAGCCAGTCAATCAGCCAATACCATCTACATCTGCAGCCAGTCAATCAGCCAATACCATCTACATCTGCAGCCAGTCAATCAGCCAATACCATCTGCATCTGCAGCCAGTCAATCAACCAATACCATCTACATCTGCAGCCAGTCAATCAGCCAATACCATCTACATCTGCAGCCAGTCAATCAGCCAATACCATCTACATCTGCAGCCAGTCAATCAGCCAATACCATCTACATCTGCAGCCAGTCAATCAACCAATACCATCTACATCTGCAGCCAGTCAATCAACCAATACCATCTACATCTGCAGCCAGTCAATCAGCCAATACCATCTACATCTGCAGCCAGTCAATCAGCCAATACCATCTACATCTGCAGCCAGTCAATCAACCAAAACCATCTACATCTGCAGCCAGTCAATCAGCCAATACCATCTACATCTGCAGCCAGTCAATCAGCCAATACCATCTACATCTGCAGTGGTCCCCCTCAAAAAACTAAAAACAGAAAAACAGTTCGGGTTCAGGCTCGGACACCAACCAACCATTTCATGTCCTTAGAGTTTCTGCTGTTTTCGGAGATTTTTTTTTTTTTTTCAACTTTTAAGGCTCACTTTGACAATAGTATTGGCCAAGGGGCCTCTGTCATTCCAACCTGAAAATTTGGGCGTCATACTTGATTGATGTCATGTGCGCTAGGTCGACTGCAGGTGAGCACTTCAGTTCAAAGGTAGCCCTAA
This sequence comes from Luidia sarsii, assembly GCA_949987565.1. Lineage (NCBI taxonomy): Eukaryota > Metazoa > Echinodermata > Asteroidea > Paxillosida > Luidiidae > Luidia > Luidia sarsii. The sequence goes on from OX465109.1 coordinate 2,143,576, forward strand.
GCACTCAAATGGATTAGAGAAATTGAATAGAACAAGTAGAATGTTCAGTGTTGAATTGACTCCAAAATCTGCAAAACCTGCACTCTTTACTGTAATGCATCCTCTATCAAACACTGTCAAACCATTTGTACGGTACTCCACACGTATGTTACTTTTTTAGTATGGTACCACGCATATTGTATTTATTATACTCCACACAACAGCCTGCAATTGCAAATTTGGCCTTCAAATATTTTCAGACGCCCCAAAGCATTGCCTGGGTGTCAATTTGCTTCTCCGCGTTTATTTGTTGGCCTGTGTACAGTGTATTTATATATATTTTTGTACAGCTGTAGTGAATAGACATGTTGGTCTGTACACAACTGCACATATATGGAGAATGATTATACCAGTTGGTGATTCCGTGTAAGGGAATTGGATTCTGCCACATGAGGGCGCTATTCCTATGACTTCACTCCACACCAATGAAGGTGTATAGTATTATGTGGGGCTTCCCATAGACACCTTGTTCCACCATGCCTGGCATGTAACATTTTCATCAACATTTATCATTATTGAGTCTCTCAGTTCCATAATTTAGTCTACTGATTTTGATGTGGGTTGATTTTTCCTTGTATATAGAGTATTTTACTTTTGGATGAATTTTAATGACCAATAATAAAACAGACTACTTTATATATAAACCGCACACATGACTACCGGTAAGCGTTCTCTGTCATTCATGAGTACTTAAACTTGTTGACTAACAAAGCCTGAACCCTTGAGTTTAAGTGTCGGCTGTAAAAATTGGGACAGTAAACTAAGATACTAGTCTACACATGTAGTGGGTCTAACCCTTGCAAAAAGCAGGGGAGACTTTCAAGTGGAAATTATCCACGCTTATGAGTACTAACCGGATGTCCGTGTCGCTATTGAACTGAATTCTTCCATTCTACATGTTGTTAAAAAGTAATACCAGACAGTGAAGTTTTGCTGGTACACCAACAATGGGGTTGCGTCTCTTTTGAGAAGTGGGGGAGTTCTGAAAAGAACTGGTGCTCTGGAGAAAGACGGCCCAGAAGAAGGATGTCCTTGGAAGAAGGCCTGAGCATCCTATCAGAAAAGTCAAGTTCTACATTGTGTACACTTCACTATCAGGATTCTGCTGGATTCAGGGCATTAGGGAATTTATGTCACTGTATAGGAAAATGCAGGATACAGGCTACTAGTTTCAAAGTGCTGGAGAAGGATTTTGCAGGATTGAGGGCATTAGGGATTTATGTCACTGTATAGGAAAATGCAGGATACAGGCTACTAGTTTCAAAGTGATGGAGAAGGATTTTGCAGGATTGAGGGCATTAGGGATTTATGTCACTGTATAGGAAAATGCAGGATACAGGCTACTAGTTTCAAAGTGCTGGAGAAGGATTTTGCAGGATTGAGGGCATTAGGGATTTATGTCACTGTATAGGAAAATGCAGGATACAAGCTACTAGTTTCAAAGTGCTGGAGAAGGATTTTGCAGGATTGAGGGCACATGAGAGTTGACACACTGTAGGAATGTGCATGATTGAGGGCATAAGGCGACTTTGTCTGTAGAAAAATGCAGGATGCTGGTAACAATTCGGACTTCGTTGTGGCTTTTATCAAGAGATTATCCGTTCGAAAAAGGGCACGTTGTTCTAAGCTGAAAAGAGTCTTTGTTAAGAATGTGGACTAAAACTGCATAAACTCAGTGCAGGATTTGGCAGGATTCAGGCAATGGTCCACAGTAGCCAGTACTGCAGGATTATGCAGGATTCGGGTCACATGGAGCTTTGAACAAGGAAGGATTGCAGGATTTTGTAGGATTCAGGTTATATCTTACAAAAAATTAGTAGGGGGTTAGGGTTTTAATCCAGAGGTCTACCGGTCCAGTAATTTTTTTTTTCTTTTCAATTTCTACTTGCTTTCTGTTAATGAAATGCCACACTTGAACTGACATAATCTGACAGTTTTGTTTCCATAAGCTGAAGTCCATAGACTGGTCATGGGATTGCTGCCGGTTGATCAATTTTACTTCTTGGTTCGTCCCATTCAGTAACAATAAAACAAATTATTTTAAAAGATTTATACATTTCAGCTAGCTAGGTCATTTTTATCAGCAAGTCCCGGTCCAGTCCCAAAAAAA
>OX465109.1:2150724-2159364 GCA_949987565.1 Luidia sarsii
GATAAAGTCACGAAGACAAAAATATGTCCTGCAATTAACATTCCTACTCCATCCCCCCAGTGAACCTGAATATTTGATTTGAATTTCAATTTAATTTCAAACATTAAAAAGCATTTTCATTTTCAAAGAAACACATGTTGGAATGTTTGCTTAATGGTACTTGGTGAATGACCTTGTAGGAAGTGGACCACTCCAGTCCTGAGAGGAGGTTTGGAGGGAGGTTTGGAGGGAGGTTTGGAGGGAGGTTTGGAGGGAGGTTTGGAGGGAGGGAGGTTTGGAGGGAGGTTTGGAGGGAGGGAGGTTTGGAGGAAGGGAGGTTTGGAGGGGGAGGGAAGTTTTGGAGGGAGGTTTGGAGGGAGGTTTGGAGAGAGGTTTGGAGAGAGGTTTGGAGGGAGGTTTGGAGGGAGGTTTGGAGGGAGGTTTGGAGAGAGGTTTGGAGAGAGGTTTGGAGGGAGGTTTGGAGGGAGGTTTGGAGGGAGGGAGGTTTGGAGGGAGGGAGGTTTTGAGGGGGAGGGAGGTTTTGGAGGGAGGTTTGGAGGGAGAGAGGGAGAGAGGGAGAGAGGAAAGGGGAGGGGAGATAGGGCAAAAGAAGGCAGAGAAGTGAGGAGGGTGGCTGAAATGGGGTACGTGCAGGGAAACATGCTTGCCTCCTCCCTCCTCTCCCAACCCCCTCCCCTCCAAAAACCACCGGTGGTGTAATGGAAACCAGCCAATGTATCGCACTTGAGCAACATTCCCCCGACTAGTGTGCAGCATTTGGGGCTCATGTGTGGACGTCCTATCAAGATGACACACTAACTCTCCAGGGTTCAGACCATTTGGCACCTCCCGGGGACAAGCACAGCCAAAAAGTCACATCCTCTGCAATTAGTTTAAAAATCCCGGTGCCAAACCTTTTATTTCTTCTTTCTGGGTGGAAGAGCTAGGGTGGGAAGGTGTAGGTAGGAGTGTGCACAAAGCCAGTGCTTACCTCGGAACACCAAAATGGTACTTTAAAAAAAATAAGTGAAAAATGGCAAAGAAAACTTTGACTGGACTGGGCCTCAAACCTGAGACCTCTGTTTTTTTATACCCGTGCTCTTGACTTGGAAAACACAAATGACAAAAAAGAAATGTGAAGGAGAAAATCAAAGTTGGATTGCATTTGTTTGGATTCAAGGACCTAATTGACAGAACATAATTGGATTCAAACCAATGGAGCGCCATTTGAATGGTAGAGGTTGCCTGGGTGCCCCTGGTCATTGCCTTGATGCCCCTGGTCATTGTCTTGGTGCCCCCTGGTCATTGCCTTGATGCCCCTGGTCATTGCCTTGGTGCCCCTGGTCATTGCCTTGATGCCCCTGGTCATTGCCTTGGTGCCCCTGGTCATTGCCTTGGTGCCCCCTGGTCACTGCCTCGGTGCCCCTATTTATTGCCTTAGTGCCCCCGGTCATTGCCTTGGTGCCCCTGCTCATTGCCTTGGTGCCCCCTGGTCATTGCCTTGGTGCCCCTATTTATTGCCTTAGTGCCCCTGGTCATTGCCTTGGTGCCCCTGGTCATTGCCTTGATGCCCCTGGTCATTACCTTGGTGCCCCTGGTCATTGCCTTGGTGCCCCCTGGTCATTGCCTTTATGCCCCTAGTCATTACCTTGATGCCCCTGGTCGTTGCCTTGGTGCCCCTGCTCATTGCCTTGGTGCCCCATGGTCATTGCCTTTATGCCCCTGGTCATTACCTTGATGCCCCTGGTCATTGCCTTGGTGCCCCTGGTCATTGCCTTGGTGCCCCTGCTCATTGCCCTGATGCCCCTGGTCATTGCCTTGGTGCCCCTGGTCATTGCCTTGATGCCCCTGCTCATTGCCTCGGTGCCTCTGGTCATTGCCTCGGTGCCCCTGGTCATTGCCTTGGTGCCCCTGGTCATTGCCTTGATGCCCCTGGATATAACCTTGATGCCCCCTGTTCATTGCCTCGGTGCCCCCGGTCATCAACTTGTCGAACACTTCCCCCACTCTTTTTAATTTTCTCTCTCATTTTGGTCATTCATTCATTACTTCGGTCACGAATTACTTGAAAGAAAAAAATCCCACGAATCTTTTTTTGTGCGAGAGTGAGTCAGTGCGCAGGTATATGTCCTTCTTGTCGGGCACCTGGTGACATATGAGTCAACCTTTGACACCAGAGTGGTATCTGTGTCAGACATGTCGGCCGCACAGTATCAAATTTCAGTCCTGCCCCCGACTGATCGGTCCTCTTGCGGGGAGGGGAAAGTGGCTAATATCCTGACAGTTTCATACTGGCTGGCTAGGGGGGAAATGAGCTAACACGAACATGACTTGTTCATTACTGGCGGCTCGGGCAAACATGCCCCTTTGATTGGGAGTCGGGGAGAGGGTCTCCCCCGTAATTAAGTTAAAGCAATTTCACCTCGTTCATGTGCAAGTTTCAAGAAAAGGATATTTGCACATGATGCTGCCTCGTTGAGGGGCGGGGGGCACATGAATGTGCCCGAGCTATTTTTTGATTTCAACTCTGCTGCATGACCTCAATCTGGCTCGGCAGTCATGTGGTTGAGAGGTCTGCGCTAGAAAGCAGGCGCTGCAGGTTCGAATCCCGCCCGGTTTGCCTGTGTTGAATTTGACTCAACTCGTGTGCAGTTTCAAGATTATCACACACATCCCCTCCCTTGTTGAGAACCAGTGCCACAATGTGTCTGAGCTATTTTCGATATTGACTATCTATTGACTATCTATTGACTATCTATTGACTATCTATTGACTATCTATTGACTATCTATTGACTATTGACTATTTATTGACTATCTATTTGAGAATGTGTACAGAATATCGGTATAGACTGCTTAAAGATGTTCAGTTTCAGGATTGTGAGTGGTAAAAAAAAAAAAACTTTGCTCACTTTAGTTTAGAGTACATTTAAATTCCTTGAATTCTATGATTATCTCGATATTGACTATCTATTGACTATCTATTGACTATTTATTTGAGAATGTGTAGAGAATATCAGTATAGGCTTCTTAAAGATGTTCAGTTTCAGGATTGTGAGTGATCAAAGGGGAAAAAAAACCTTTGCTCACTTTGGTTTAGAGCACATTTACACACCTTGAATTCTATGATTATCTCGGCCCCTTTGCTTCTTAATGACCAAAAATAAATTAAAATGAACATTTTTCAAACTGCTTACTGACATAAAAATGACCCAAATTGCTGATCTAAAAAAAATATTTCAAAGGCAGATTGATAAGGAAAAAACAGGGAGAGAATTAATAAGATAAAGAGTAGCATGCAAAAATTGTTGCAAACTGTTTATGGACTAAAACTACCAAAATGTAAATATCAAAAATTAGGAGGGCCTGACATTTTGATCAGTACAGCAGGGGCTAAAACCCCGACACTCCTTTTGAGAAAGGTCCTGCAAGGATCAAAACATCAGGCCCTCCTTTAAAAAAAAATAAGATTATAATCAAGATCTTAATAAACATCCTTTTTTCGTTTTCATCTCATTCTGCCTTTTAGAAAGGTCCTGACAGAATTTAAACATTTCAAATTTTGTGGATTAAATTCTTATTGCCAATCGTAATGCAATTGCAAAAGCCGGGCAAGAGTAGCACAGTAGGTTCTGGGTGGGATAACGAGGGAGTTAGGAGATCTTTGCCAATTAATTAAAACAGGCACTACGAATCAGGACACATCGAGCAAAAGATGGAGGTGAGGAATCAGGGAACTGGTCAAACTAAAAAATCAACCTTTGATCTCAAGTGTCTCAAAAGTTGAATGACCTTCTACTTCAGCAACTCATTGTGCAACAAGGAAATCCCCACGGAAACAAAGAAGCTGAAGTCTTGAATCAAAAGGAGAACACCATATTTCCCATCTACTGATGATGGGCAGAGTACACACTGCCTGAAACGTTGAGTTATCGGCTCTTTTCAGAGCCACACTCCTTCTCAAAAGAGAAGTGCTACATGGTGTCAACGCAAACCTTCCACTTAGTATTTCCACCATGCAGACCTTCAAGTCTTATCTAATATATTTTGTATCTCCAAAACATTGAGTTGCTGGCTCTTTTCAGAGCCACACTCCATCTTTAAAGATATGACTTGCATGGTGTCACCGCAAACTTCATTGTGCTTCCACCATGCCGACCTTCAAATCTACCATATTCCCAAGAAGGAAAACACTAGAGTCACGGGTATTAACTTGGAGGGAAACAAGAAATTCAATTTCCTTGTGACTTTTGCAGCATATTTGTAGGACATGAGTTAAAAATATGAGAGGGCCAGGGAGCATGTCAGTAAGCAGTTTGCAACAGTTTCGAAAACCTTTCTGAAGAATTGAAAGAAAAAAAACACCAACAAATTGTGATATATATACAAAAATGTTGCAAACAGCTTACTGACTAAAATTACCAAAATGCAAATCTTAAAATTTAGTGGGCCTGACGTTTCGATCCTAGCAGGAGCTTTCTCTCTCCCTTTGAGAAAGGTCCTGCTAGGATCAAAACGTCAGGCCCACTAAATTTTAAGACCAACAAATTGTGCATTATTTGTTTAAAACAATTGGTATAGTATGATTTTGCATCAAAAATCAAATGGAGAGAGCAGAACATGCAAATGCGGCTCACAACCGCTGCGGTTATGAAACATGGTATAGTTTGATTTTGCATCAAAAATCAAATGTACTTCAACAAGTTTTGCCTTGGAAAGGCTACAGACTTGGGTTCAGATCCTGCCCGGGATTTTCCCAACAGGTGACCAGACTGAGTGCAGAGTAAGCAGTGTTAATCACAGGCCAAGTAGGCCAAAACCTTGTTGAAGTTTGAAAGCAATTATGAAAGCAGGGGCGCGATCCCTGGAGACTTACGGCAGCGGTTGGCTCCTCCACCCCAGCAAAGGCTTGCTGACTATTCGGGAAGGCCGCCACCCGAGTCCCGGTCCAGTCAAAGTTTTCTTTGCCATTTTTTTACAAATAATTTCCAAGAATTTTTGAAAACTTTGGTCAAACTGGCACCGGTGACAATAAGGAGAGAGAGAGGGGGGGGGGGGGGTTGGGGGAGTGGGTCTTGCACCCGGAATGAAAAGTTTCACATGATCAGAAACCTGGAGCACCCAGCCATGTCGAGACAGGCCTGGAAAGAGTCACTCCTTGTGGGTTTCCAGGAATGGTGTAAATCATGGTGCCACCTTCGGGCCAATGAGTACAATGTAGTCCCCACGTTGCAAGTCCAATGCAAGCAACAAATAAGAGAGGGGGGTTGAGAAAATTTTCAACAACAGACACTAGAACATTTTGACACCTGGTCAACACAACCCTCCTTAAAAAAAAAAAAAGCCTGACAAGAGTGGTGGCTGACTAAATTGGTGTTGGCGTGACCCAGACAAGTGCTTGGTTCAATCTCTGCCAGAGCAAGGGCTACTAGTACTACTAAGGGCCTCCTGGCCTCCTGGCCGCCTGAAGTTGTTGAGCTAAGAGCGTGGCCGGGTGGGAGCTGGAGCGAGCAGAACATGCAAATGCGGCTCACAGCCGCTGCGGTTATGAAATAACTTACCGGAGGGATCCCGTTTTCGTGCGCACTTTTGCGTGAATGTTGCCAAAGCTGAGTGTGTCGGTGGGGCTTGGGGAGTCACCTCATAATTTCCAATCCTGGCACGAGGTGAAGAAACTATAGCCACCCCCCCCCCCACCCAAAAAAAGGAGAAATTCCATGGTGTTTTTTTTTACTAGTCTGGCTAACTCATTACACTCTACCGATGGAGTGCTCTGGCGTTTGCTCACTGCCGCTGCTTGCTATTGCTCACGTCATTGCGGTCCCGACATTGTCCCGAGAACTGCTTGATGACTTGCTCTTTCGGCCCGTGTGTATTATTCATACGTTTCGAGCCTCCCCGCCCGATACTGAGTGCACGGTGACTTTGGGCGGCGTTATTTATAGAGGGCCTGTCCACACACTCTGCTTCGCTGAGTGGAAACCGATCAATGAGGGCGCGCTCTCGTTAAGATATTTTTGTTTCGATGGCCAGAAGATCCTCCTCATTCCAGCATATTTTTTTGGGGAGGAGGGTCATGAATCAATAAATGAATAAATAAATTAATTAATTAAACAAAGCATTTTTTGTGTGGGTAGATAAATTTGACACAACGAACATTTCAAAAAGAAGAGAGTTAAAATGTCTCACGCAAAACAAATCTTTCAAAACACAAAACAACCCCCTAAAAAAAAACCCCAACAAGACGACACTTCCCATAAAAGAAATAGTTTGGACTGGGGTTATTAACCAGATACTTGGGGCAAGTATGTAAGTTGAAAAAAACCCCAACAACTTAATTATATGCTCCACATCCTGTGAACTCAATTGCCCCAGCATTATCCACATTTTTTTTTCAGTCCATGAAAATAAATAAATCGATATTCGCAAAATTGCCGAGGAAAACAGCTTTCCTGTGAATGGAATGATTCTACCTTGAACGTATGGTTGTTAACCTTACTGAATTTTTTTTTCCCTTTTCAAATTGGCAGAAGGCCATACGCTAAGGCGGAACCTCTTTTTTTTTTCATCAGAAGTTCGAGGAATCTAGCAGACACTGGCCAAGTTGAAACTTTGGATGGAGCTGACGTGGGATAAGTTTCACTTCAAGGCCGTGTCATGGTGGAGGGTAGTAGGGTACAGAGGAACCAAGAGGAAGAAAAAGTTGGAGTTGATATAGTCAGACTCCTGACTTGGGACTCAGACTCAACCTGAATGACTCAGGACTCAGATTACGAGTCAATATTTTGTGACTCGAATACAAATCTGGTATGTGCAGGGGGGAGGGGTGTCTGAGAAAACCTGTGGGGTTGTCGTCAGTGATTCTGACTCATTTTGGTCGTTTCTGTGAATAACTGATATTTTTGATATGAATTTGTGCATCATCTCATTAGATTTCATTGGTTTGGATGAAGGGGTTAGCGGTAAGGTTTATGGGGTTAGGGGTAAGGTTTGGTGGGGCTTAGAAGGGGTAGATCTTGGGTTCCACCCTTCATCTGAGAAAAGGGAGGTCGACAAAAAAGGGTGTTGATATGCATACTAAGCAATCTGCATTCACTTACCAGAACATATGTGACCCGGCACATCATAATGAGGGATAACCCCCACTTTTGAGATTTTGAGATTTTCTAATGATGTAAAAGAGTGTACCATTAGCTTTCAAATGATATCAAATGTTTTCCAATACATTAACTTTTCGAAAATACAAAAATAAAATAAAATTAATTTTTAATCGAATTGAGAAGATACTTTGACTTTAGGCGTTGTTTACTCAAAAAGTGTCTTGGTGGGATATTCCTCATGTCACTGTGCCAGGTCACATATTGCCTTTGATAAGGTCCTGCTAGAGTCATAATGTCAGACCTTCGAAATTATTCAGGATTAGTCTCTTGTAGTCTTTAAAAAAAAAAATTATGAATTTATGAGGAGTAAAGAGAGAGGAGAAAAATGAGAAAATGACTGCAGTCATATACCAACAAATTGCTCACTGCCTGAATTTAGGAGGGGCCTATGTTTGGATCCTATAGCAGGACCTTCCCAGCCTTTGAGAAAGGCCCCGCTAGGATATCGAATCATCATGGCCTCCATATTTTTGATAAGATTCAGAAAAGAGTCAGATGTATTGCACTTAGTTTCTATGATATACAAAAATGTTGCAAACTGCTTACTGACTAAAATTACCAAAATGTAAATCTTAAAATTTAGTGGGCCTAACGTTTCGATCCTAGCAGGACCTTTCTCAAAGGCAGAGTGACAAGGACAAAACAGATACATGTACATGTACATGAAGGAAGGGGAGAGAGTGAATAGGACACTAGTTTCTATGACTCGCAACATCATACAAAAAACAGTTTGCTGTTCACTTTGTTTTGGAAAAGATCAGTTCCACTGCAAGGACACAGCAGCCTGAGGTTTTTTTTCATCAGTTTAGTCTCCTGGGCATTGGCAGACAGGGATTGTTAACACTGATGCAATCTCCTAATGAAATGAGTTGGGGGGGGGGGGTGTTTGTCTGGCATTGATTGCAAATGACGATGGGAAAAAAATCACTTCATATCTCTGGTTAAATTGTTCAATTTGAGAGTATCATTTATTCGGGCGTTGAACTCAGACCTGAGAATGAGGACATTTGTAATCTTTGCCAGACTTTGCCCGGTGCTTTTACATTTTCATGGGTGTGAGGGTGAAAAGAGCGGGATTAGGGAGAGGGAGAGGGAGAAGGGGAGGGAGAGAGAGGGAGAGGGAGAAGGGGAGGGAGAGAGAGGGAGATGGAGAGTGAGAGGAGAGGGAGAGGGAGAGGGAGGGGGAGAGGGAGGGGGAGAGGGAGAGGAGAGGGAGAGGGAGATGGAGAGGGAGAGGGAGAGGGAGAGGAATAGGGAGAGGCAGAGGCAGAGGGAGAGAGAGAGGGAGAGGGATAGGGAGAGGTAGAGGAGAGGGAGATGGAGAGAGAGAGGGAGAGGGAGAGGGAGAGAGAGAGGGGGAGAGGCAGAGGCAGAGGCAGAGGCAGAGGCAGGGGCAGAGGCAGAGGCAAAGGGAGGGGAGAGGGAGAGGGAGAGGGAGAGGGAGAGGGAGAGGGAGAGGGAGAGGGAAGAGGGAGAGGCAGAGGGAGAGGGAGAGGCAGAGG
>OX465109.1:2159564-2228887 GCA_949987565.1 Luidia sarsii
TGAGTCAACCTAGCCACCAAGGAATTAATTTGACAAAAATCTTCTTGGTACTGTCTCTTCACTAACTAGTGCCTTCTCAAATCATTCATGTACTTATTGATAGAGCAAAGTATTGAATCAACCTAGCCATCAAGGAATTAATTTTAAAAAGATCTTCTTGGTACTGTCTCTTCACTAACTAGTGCCTTCTCAAATCATTCATGTACTTATTGATAGAGCAAAGTATTGAATCAACCTAGCCATCAAGGAATTAATTTTAAAAGATCTTCTGGTACTGTCTCTTCACTAACTAGTGCCTTCTCAAATCATTCATGTACTTATTGATAGAGCAAAGTATTGAGTCAACCTAGCCATCAAGGAATTAATTTTAAAAAAAACAATCTTCTTGGTACTGTCCTTAAACGTACATTACCCTTTTTGGTGAAAGGGGTGAAAGTTTTTCTCTTCCCAGGAAATGGATGTAGAGCTGTTGGAATACAATCGTTTGAACTTCTAAATTCAACAGTGTAAAGTTGTACAAAACACATGCTTAACTATGGTCAGAATAAACACAACCATACCAATCTCTGACGTTAGAGGGCTTGAATTAATTCTCCATTCCATCAAAATCTCTCAATCTCTCAGAAGTGCCGAATGACAGGGACAAAAACAGACAGGCGGGGCAAGAGGGAAGACAATACAGATGTGAAGGGAGTTAAACAGAGAAGGGAAGAGATGAGAGGAAGATCAAAGAGTACGTCAAGCAGTGGGGAGGGAAGACCACAGGGGAGAATAAACAAAGGACAAAAAACCTGAAAGGATTCAGGGCCTAAATTCATAGAGCCGCTTAAGCGTGACAATCTGCTAAGCAGGAAAAGTCTTCCTCGTGTAAACACGATTACAAACCGCACGGCGATGTGATGTCAGTTGGTTTTGACTTGTTTTCCACTCTTCTTTGCTTAGCATGAAACATCAGTGAAGTTTGGGTTGGCAAGGGGATTCTGTGGCTCATGAGTTTTTGCGCTTAAGCACATTTTGGCGCTTAAGCGGCTCTATGAAATTGGCTCCAGGTTTGAAAACCGAAAAAGCAACAGATTCAAACTTCAACACCCCCACAGAATAACCATACAAAAAACATCCTCAATGTTCTAATATGCCCCAAGTTTTGAACTGAGCAGGATCTAACCACAGAAATAGGCCCTGGAATTTGAGAGTTGACAGTTCCCTCTTGAGAGAGGATCCCCTCATATTGACACAACGCATACCCGTACTTACTCCAGTTTTGTATTTTTCTGATTTTTTTTAGTCCGCACGCGGTGGGCAACATGTTTGCCTCACTCCCATTTGAACTTTCAAGTACCAAGACAAGTTTCTTTATGAAATACATATATACATATGGTGGGTTGGAAACTTCACTGACAGACAAGTTGCTGGAGTCTAAAGCTTGAGCAGAAATTAATCTACATCCTTTTGTTTCCCACCGTCAAGATCAAGTGGAAATGTTGAAAGGTCACAACTCCTATGGGTTCACCTTGCAGAAAATGTCAGTGCGTGACATCCGGTATGCTTCTACCCCATTACCAGGTACAGCCCTGTAAACTCAACTGCTTTTATAGAGGAAAGCCCAACACATACTGTGGTTGGGACAGGCCCTTCCAGATATGGGCAGCTTACAAATTCAAGAATAGCTCAAGTGGGATTCGAACCAGTGAACTCCCTATCCAGTAACCAATGCTTCCCGTCTGAGCAAAGCGATTGAACATTTGACTTTTTTGTTTTCAAACACTGAGAGAGAGATGAATGGTTTGGTAGTCCCTGGTCTACGGAATGGATACCTCAGGTGGGGTGTGAATTTCCGTGTGATAAATGAGAGGTGTGGGTTCAATTCCTGGTCCAGTCAAATTTTCTCTATTTCAACTGTTTTTAATTTCCATGTCAGTTTCTTTCTATTTTCCTGACAAATTGAAAAATTGGCAAAGAAAACTTTGACTGGACCAGGACCTCTATATTAACATACTAGTGCTCTCCCATCTGAGCTATCCAGCCCTTAGATGGTGGCCTTCCCTAATAGTCAACTAGCCTTTGCCGGGGTGGGGGCATGTGGCCAGTCAGAAGCAATTCAACCATGAACTGCCGTATATCATCTCCAGGGATCAAACCCCGCTTTCATTCAGATGCAAACTACCAATTGTTGTCAACCTGGCGATGATAGCAGCTCGTCCTACAGTCCTACTTCTGAGTGCAAAGTAAATGTCCAATTTGCAGTTCTCCATAAACTGAAAAGTTAAAGTGCCTGATGTTTCGATCCTAGCAGGACCTTTCTCAAAGGCAAAAAAAAAAGGTCCTGATTGAAATGTCAGGCCCTGTAACTTAGGAGATTTTTGTGTTGCAGGTTATTTTAGTCAGTGAGCAGTTTGCGACAGTTTTTGTATTAATTTCACATTCTCCATAAACTGAGAGTCATCTCCTTTTAATTAAAAACCATCATTCAGGGAGAATTCTGCTTTCCATAGCTTGGCACAGTGATTGGGTAATAATCTCAAACCCCTTCTCTCTTTTTTGGAGGGATGGAGGGAGGGGGGAGTTGGAAGGGCTATGGGTTGGTTGCTGTGGTGGTGGTCAGGTCTGCTCAAACCATCTGTACCTTTCAGTCACCCAAGAGTGGGCCAAAGGTACAACGTACTCAAACGACCCATATACTGTGACTTCTACTCTCAGGGATATAATCTCGCCACGGCCTACCCCCCCCCCCCCACCCCCATCCCTTACAAACCCCCACCCCCCAAAAAAAGTTCCTGACTGATAAAAGAACACATTTACAAGTCTTTATAAATTACTAGAAGGCATCAACTCTGCCAAACTCCAACCGCCTCCTCCCCCCCCCCCTTCCCTTCCCTTTCTGAACCCCCAGGGAGACCGTGAAACAAATTGCCGGTAAACCGCTACCTAAGCCAGCCATATGCACCCCCTAAGCCCGGGCAGACAGAAAAATATGCCAGTGTTGAGTGAGTGCACTTCCCTCCCCGTGGTTCTCCTTTTCTCCCACTTTGGAGATTGCAGCTTTCTTGCGGGAGGGGAGAGGGGAGAAGAGGGCAGGAGTGGGGCAGGCCTAAAGTGCATGACTTCAGGTAGGTGGGAGTCACAAGGGTGGAAAAGTCACTGGTTTTTGGGGCCAAATCTGAATTTGAACTAATGCACATTACTGACGTTCTCCAGACAGGTAGCTCTGAATGGGGATGATGGAATTTTCAGTTTTTGTTATCAGCGCTGTACACATCACAAAAAAACTACCTGATGAATTTGCCATTTTAAAGCCTACACTTTAGAAAGATACAATACATGCTTCCAGACGTGTTGGGGAGGGGGAGGGAGGAAGAGGGGAGGAGGAGAGGCAAAGGGAGAGGGAGAGGGAGAGAGAGGGAACGAGGGAGAGAGGGAGAGGCAGAGGCAGAGGCAGAGGCAGAGGCAGAGGCAGAGGGTGAGGGTGAGGGTGAGGGAGAGGGAGAGGGAGAAGGAGAGGGAGAGGGAGAGGGAGAGGGAGAGGGAGAGGGAGAGGGAGAGGGAGAGGGAGAGGGAGAGGGAGAGGGAGAGGGAGAGGGAGAGGGAAAGGGGGAGGGGGAGGGGGAGGGGGAGGGGGAGGGAGAGGCAGAGGCAGAGGGAGAGGCAGAGGGAGAGGCAGAGGGTGAGGGAGAGGCAGAGGCAGAGGGAGAGGCAGAGGCAGAGGGTGATGGAGAGGGAGAAGGAGAGGCAGGGACAGGGGCAGGGGCATGGGCAGGGACAGGGGCAGGGTCAGGGGCAGAGGCAGAGGCAGAGGCAGGGGCAGGGGTAGGGGCAGAGGCAGGGGCAGGGGCAGGGGCAGAGGCAGAGGCAGGGGAAGGGGCAGAGGCAGAGGCAGAGGCAGGGGCCAGGGGCAGGGGCAGGGGCAGGGGCAGGGGCAGGGGCAGGGGCAGGGGGGCAGGGGCAGGGGCAGGGGCAGGGGCCGGGGCAGGGGCAGGGGCAGGGGCAGGGCAGGGGAAGGGCAGGCAGAGACAGAGATATAGACAGTGGGGGTATGATGTAAGAGGGGGGAAAAAATAGGGCAAAGAACCAGAGTGAGAGAGAGGTACATTGGCTCAAACAAATGAGCAAAACCACTTGCACATTCCTGACAACCATGACTGTAACTTGGACAGCTAACTCAGCGTAAACAGCCTTCCCATAGATCTGTAAACGGAGAGACGGCAAAGACTACATGCAGCTATTTGGCTGCCCATCTGTATGTCGACATGCCGATTTATATATTTTTGCGGCCAAAATGAGGGTTGGGGCCTAGGGGGTGGTTGAGGGGGTGCCCAGACAGACAAATCCCAATGTGATATTGGGTTGCGGAGTGGGAGACTTAGTGAGAGCATTCACCCAGGGCTAAACCTGAGAGTATTGGGGGGGGGGGGGGGTTGTCGGCAGCGGCAGACCTACAAAAGTCCATGGGAATTAGAGAATCAGTGCAGGGGGGCAGGACTTGAGGACAGACAGAGAGTCAACACTCCCCCCCCCCCCACCAATCTGACTGTCCCCTTGGCTGGTAACAGATGCAGGGAACGGACAAAGCACAAGGAGTGACAGAAAAGGCCATTTGAGGACAATTGGTAGAAGCTTTGCTCTCTCTTTTTTTAAAAAGAAAATCAGGTTGCTAACTAAATGCTATGCTTTTAATCACACTGCACACATGTAAGGAAGATGCTGGCCGAAACCTGCTTCTCCCAGGGTGGTCTTATTTTCTACATTTTGCAGATTTTCTCCAGCAAATCCACACAAAATTGGTTCTTGATTTCAATTTCCACAATACTAACAGGCAATCCCTTCCGAAAAACCCACGGACCACAACAATTGGTTGTTTGCATTTTGGTTGAATTTATGGTTGAATGCCTGTGACTGGCACCCCAACCCTGGCAAAGACTAGTTGACTATTTGGGAAGGCCACCATCCAAGGGCTGGATAGCTACCAGTAAGATGGTAAGAGCGCTGGTACGCAAAAGCAGTTTGCTCGGGTTCAAGTCCTGGTCAGTAGAATTTGTCTTTGTTATTTTTCCAAAATTGTTTAAAAAGTTCCCATTCTGATTTTCCTTTATTTGACAAAGAGAAAACAATGCAAATATATAGAGGGTAGAGCATTTCAATCCTGGCAGGACCTTTCTCAAAGGCACTTAAAGTAAAAAGTTTGCAACATGACGAATGAGATGCTGGTCATTAAGACTCATGAGTTTGATAGAGACTCAATTAAAGGATAATCCAAAACAGTGTCTGCCGTTTTCGCCTTTGAGAATTTTCCATTGCCGTCTTCAACAAGCTCCCTCCACCTCTCCCCACCCTTGGCAGGGAAGCCGCCCCTGGGCTATGAGAGTAATCCCATACCTGTTGCTGACATGTTGTTTCCTAATCAAATCCTTGCGTTTTCCTCTCACTCCCTACAAGCCAGGGGTAGAGAAGCAGGGAGCGAGTTGCCGCAGCCGCCCTAATCTCTATTGACAAATGGGCGTTGGAGGGGAGGGAGGGAGGCCCGTTTGGTCGGGGGCCGGGGACAGCACCGGCTGTGGGAGGTCACGAAAAACTGTGCCCCTCTTGAGTGGACCGGTGTGTCCCGGCTGAGTAGAGGCCAAGGTGAGTGGGTCAGTCAACCCTTCCCCCCTTCCCTTCCCCTCTGCCTCCTCTGCCCGGCCATGAGGTGAGAAGACTGGGCTGCAAGGGGTTCAGGGGGGGGGGGCATGGGTAGAAGGAGGTAAGAGAGGATGCCTTGTGGAATGGTGTGGTTTGCTGCGTTTGTTGAAGGATACGGACTGGGGAAAAGGGGTTGGGGGGGGGAATGGGTAGAAGGAGGTAAGAGAGGATGCCTTGTGGAATGGTGTGGTTTGCTGCGTTTGTTGAAGGATACGGACTGGGGAAAAGGGGTTGGGGGGGGAATGGGTAGAAGGAGGTAAGAGAGGATGCCTTGTGGAATGGCGTGGTTTGCTGCGTTTGTTGAAGGATACGGACTGGGGAAAAGGGGTTGGGGGGGGGAATGGGTAGGAGGAGGTAAGAGAGGATGCCTTGTGGAATGGCGTGGTTTGCTGCGTTTGTTGAAGGATATGGACTGGCATGCAGGGGGTGAAGTGCCCGAGAGAGATGAGGTGGTTTTTGAGGGAGGCCAGTGTGTTTGGTCCGGATGGCAGTAGCAGGGATTGATAAGGAGCAACCTTTGGGCTGGGGGGGGGGGGGTGGGTTGGCTAGGGGGCTGGGGGTTGTGGGAATGGGGGCCACAAGGGTTTCCTCCCATGGGTTGCAAGCCAATGAAAGTCGTCTGGGAGAGGGCAATGGAGGCATATATCAAGGTTATTTGAAAAACAAGGTCACATTATTTCAGTGGAATGAAGGAAATTCCATGTTGGAAGAGAACTACCGGTATATAGTAAATTAAAACCGAATAAAGTCCAATGGAATGTGTGAGTCAGTAAAAAGATCTGCTGACAAAAAAACCTGCCCCTTTTCAAATAAGTCATATTTTCAGGCAATGCAGTACTGCCTTTTGACTTGCAGTAATACGACTGTTTACTAAGTACAGAATACATGTTGATTGTTGAAGCGTGGCTCCCAATCTGATTTCAGAAAGCAAGGCATTTTTTCCTATTAAGAGTAGATCTTGAGCACTCAGGCAGCTCTAAGATATTGGTACTCAGTCACTCTCTGTGTGAACAGGACACTGAGACACTGGCCATGGGCCAGTTTCTGGGAGATGCTTAAAGTTAAACACACCTTTGGGCTCAGATAAAAAAAGGTGGAACAAAGCTTGGAACAAAGTTCTGAAGCACAACATAAATCTTATACTAAGAAATCAACGGTCGATTGTCAGTCATTATAAAACAAAAACCATCTCATGAAGAGATTGTTGGCTATCATGACCAACAAAAGAATACCTTTACTGGTGGAGCATTGGCCAGGTGATGTGGATGGAGAGGGGGAGGGAGAGGGAGAGGGGGAGGGAGAGGGAGAGGGAGAGAGGGAGAGGGAGAGGGAGAGGGAGAGGGAGAGGGAGAGGGAGAGGGAGAGGGAGAGGGAGAGGGAGAGGGAGAGGGAGGGGGAGGGGAGAGGGAGAGGGAGAGGGAGAGGGAGAGGGAGAGGGAGAGGGAGAGGGAGAGGGAGAGGAAGAGGGAGAGGGAGAGGGAGAGGGAGAGGGAGAGGGAGAGGGAGGGGGAGAGGGGGAGGGAGAGGGAGAGGGAGAGGGAGAGGGAGAGGGGGAGGGAGAGGGAGAGGGAGAGGGAGAGGGAGAGGGAGAGGGAGAGGGAGAGGGAGAGGGAGAGGGAGAGGGAGAGGGAGAGGGAGAGGGAGAGGGAGAGGGAGAGGGAGAGGGAGAGGGAGAGGGAGAGGGAGAGGGAGAGGGAGAGGGAGAGGGAGAGGGAGAGGGAGAGGGAGAGGGAGAGGGAGAGGGAGAGGGAGAGGGAGAGGGAGGGGAAGGGGAGAGGGAGAGGGAGAGGGAGAGGGAGAGGGAGAGGGAGAGGGAGAGGGAGAGGGAGAGGGAGAGGGAGAGGGAGAGGGAGAGGGAGAGGGAGAGGGAGAGGGAGAGGGAGAGGGAGAGGGAGAGGGAGAGGGAGAGGGAGAGGGAGAGGGAGAAGAGGGAGAAGGGAGAAATTGAGAAAGTTCCTGGCATCACATGGAACGTTGAGGAACTGAGCTATAGGATGGAAACAGCTGGCAAAGGCAGGAATGAGTGAGCCTGTCTGGATCCAGTTTTGGCCGGTGTTGGGGGGGAGGTCAGTGAAATTATGCCAATACGGGGTAGAGGAAGGGGGTGGCCTGTTCGGAGAGGATGGAAGGGAGCCAGGGAGTGAAACATGATACTCTGTTTAGAGTTGCTGTATCATGGAGCAAGGGGTCAGGTTAAACTGTGTCACTATCGGCGAAGGGAAAGGGAGGGATGGAGACACTGCAGCCGTTCTTGTTTTCTGTCTGCCGTCATTAAGACCAGGAACCACCAATTTAGACCAAAATCAATAAGAAATATCATATACAGGAGCCAATACTCTATCTATCCAAGAATCAATTTTGAAAAATGGCAAAGAAAATTCGACTTGACCAGAACTTGAACCTGAGACCTTTTGTGCACCGGTGATCCTACCACCTGAACTTTCCAGCATACTGATGGCAGCCTTCCCAAATAGTCAACTTATCATTTCCGGAGTTAGGGTGACATTCAAGAAATCAAAAATGGAAAGGGAAATGCATTGAGGGAGTCTAGAGATAACCTCCGAGCATTCAACAGCTTCAATTTCAATTCTGATCATCAGGTAATCAAAATTTTTCGGAGGCTGATATGAAAAGGAGAATGAGGGGGAGGCGAGAGTTGCCAAGCGTGATGGCCTACAATGGTGGGAAAATAGAACATTTTAGAGTCAATTCCTACTGCATTTTTGTGCATCGTTAGTTATCTAGATGATGAGAAATTGGGAGGGAGTAAGGGAGGGAGGCTGACGTGCAAAGGATAATGAGGAGGAGGCGAGAGTTGCCACGTGTGATGTCCTACAATGGTGGGAAAAATCATCAGATACTACTGCATGTAATTTGTTATCTAGCAGTAGATGAGGAGAAATTGTCCCCCAATCAACATTCCTACCCCCATCCCCCAGAGAGCCTGAACATTTCATTTTGATTTCAATTTAAATTCAAATATTAAAAAGCATTTTCAAACAAGCAAATGTTCGAATGTTTGCTAAATGGTACTTGGTGAATGACCTTGTATGAAGTGGAAGCAGCCTGGAGAGCGAGGGAGGGAGAAGAGGGAAGGGGGAGGGGGAGGGAGGAGAGGGAGGGAGGGAGAGCAGCGTATGTGATGTGAAGTGCCAACTTTTGCAAGATTGTCAGTTGTTTGGGTAAAAAGAGCAGACTCCCAGGAAGCAAATGACATTTTGGTGGCTGACGCATGGAAAATAATAATATTTTGAATTGATTAAAACTGTTACAATTGGCTCGATACATTTTGGTAGTTAAAGTTAAAGAAGAAGTAAACATACAGCATTGATTCCAGTTTTCTTAAAACTGACTTTGAACTGGGCATGAGAGGCTTGCAAATATACAACTTCACAGACTTATACATACATCTTCCCATTCTTCGGGTAAATACAAAAATGCCATCCCTGGGCCGTTTCAAGACCTTGTATAAAGAAGCGCTCCTCTCGCAATATGTAGCATAGCTTTCTCTCTTTAGGCTTAGATACACTCATCCTTCGTTTTTCAAGTTACTTTCGTAACCTTTTGTAACTTTCTATTCAATATTGTTTCTTTCATTGTCATCGCTCCTCGTATTTTTTTGGGTTAATTTTTTTTTCCGTCTTCATTACCCAGTCTAATCGTCTTGTTTGTGTTCTCTTGTCTGTTTGTTCCTGTATTTACGTCTAATTTGTCTGTAAAGGCTGTTCTCTACAAGCCTTGGCTTATATGAACAGCCCCTATACTTCCAACCTTCTTTTAGTTAAGTTCTTTATATATCAATTTCGTGTTTAACACTTCGTTATATTGTTATTATATATATATATAGTTATTTATTTCACGTTATCCATTCTGATGTGTATGCTTGTGGAAGTATGGAAATAAATGTTATTGAATTGAATTGAATTGAATTGATTCTTAACTGATTGTTGAGTTTGATGGCGAAACTATGAGGGCCTGATGTTTCTGATACTAAGAGGTCCTTTAAGTCAAGTCCTCTTTGTCATTGTGGGACTAGGGTCAAGTAGAACTGGGACGCTAGGTTCACCCCTCTCTCCCACTCTCTCCCTCCTTCTACTCCCGTCTGGACTGTTTGGTACAGCCCTTAGGCAGGTCCGCTGACAGGACATTGGGCCTGGCATATTTCACCTGCATGCAAAATTCACCTGCACTTGCTCCGGGGCAATTAAAGCAGCGTCCTGTTTTCTCTGCCGACCCAAAGAGAAATGGAAGACTGATTCAACGTCCCATCCGCCCCGACGATGAGAATTCAACGAGAAGAGAAACCCGTGGAGGAAATGTGGGGGTGGACAAGAAGCACAGCTGCCTTATGCAGTTGGGCCTCGGCTATCGGACATTTCCGAGAGGGGAAATTTGGGGGTGGGGGATGCACTTAAGATCTGGCCTCTTACAGAAAGCTGAGCAAAATTTCAGCTCCTTAAAAAAAAGGACCTTTCTCAAAGGCCTTTGGTACAGGTCCTACAAGGATCGAAATTTCAGGCCCACTAAATTTTGAGATTTGCATTTTGGTCATTTTAGTCAGTAAGCAGTTTGGAACATGTTTGTATATTATTCCTTAAAAAGGGTTAAAAGAGAAGTGGTTATAACCAAGAAAAATCAAAATCTCTAGTCCAATGAGTAGTCAACTGTTTCATTTCTGTTTCAAACTGTTTTGTTTCAATTTGCTTGGTTTGTTTCATTTAAATCATTGTTTCATTTAATTTTGTTGTGCATTTTTTGTTGCATTGATAGTTGGGGGTAGAAGAGGACTTTTGCTTCAGGAAAACTAAAAATAAAAGAGAAAAGAAAAAGGAAATATTGGAAATGGAGCTCAGAGGATGTTTGCGCTTTAAGATCCTCAGCACAGGGAAAATGCCACATGAATTTTTGTACACAAAATTGGCAAAGAAAACTTTGACTGGACCGTGACTTGAACCTGAGACCTCTGGATTAACGTACCAGCACTCTCCCATCTGAGCTATCTAGCTCTTAGATGGTGGCCTTCCCAAATAGTCATCTAGTCTTTGCAGGGGTGGGGGCAGCACTCATATAATTTTTTTTAATAATTTTTTTTTAACACGAAAGCAATGGGCAACCGAAAAAAGAAAGAAAAAAAATTCTCAGACATACAGAAGAAACAGGAGAACGGGGACGTGAGGAATGTGAAGATATGAAATCATTGGGAGGTGAGGAGAGATATGACTGGACCACCAGGATGGTGAGGGGGCACATGTTACCTAATCTTGGAATAACAACCATGGCTTACAGCCCGGCAGATCTCCTGGGAAACAGAGTATGAATACTCCCCGCCAATTCACACAATTTTCTGGGTTGAAGGAAGCCGTACCACCACCCACAAAAAACCTCAAAAACTCAAAAATGGAACGTGAGAACACATCCAGCTCTTTCAAAATCATTGGACATTTGAGAAAAGATGAGACCAAACAAAAATGAGACCAAACACAATGCTGTGGATGCCTTCGCATTTTCTGGTGAAACTTTTAAACTTTAGAAATAGGAAACTAGTTTGATAAACAATCTACAGTTTAGGGATTTTTATGTTCATTGTGTACCAATTTAAAATTTACTGTAATTAAATTGATCCAGCTTTCAGACTAATTGGGAAGTCAAGATTCTAAACAAGTAAAAGCATTCCTGAAGAATAAGTATCAGACACTTTACAGGATGACTATGAAAAGTGATATTAAATTCAAATTCGGTGGGGAAAAAATTCCATACATTGCAACTTTTTAATGATGGGACCCTTGAAATCTTTGCACCTAAACACAAGGACCAATATTCCAGTGTCCGTTTTTTCAGTCAGTTTTTCCTCTATTTGTTTGGATTAAATTGAAAAGTTGCATCCACTTTGTGTGAGCCCCAAGCTGCTGTAGCCAGGTTTACAACAATTAGTTGTTTGCGTCTGATTGACAGTGGGGGCGTGATCCTGGAGATATACGGAAGTAAATGGTCATGGTTGAATGCTTCTGACTGGCACCCCCACCCTGGCAAAGACTAGTTGGCTATTTGGGAAGGCCACCATCTAAGGGCTGGATAGCTTAGATGGTAAAAGCACTGATATGCAAAAACAGAGGTTTTGGGTTTAAGTCCAGTAAAATTTTCTTTGCCATTTAAAAAAGAAAAATCTTTTATTCTTTAATCATTAGGAATTCCTTCAGAGACTGTAGTTTTTTTTTGGACCAGAGTTTTCTGGATTGTTCCATGGAGGCGTGGTAAGGATGGACCAAGAGCCAGTGGTCACTGAAAACAGCACTAGGCCATCATAGCGCCCATGGCTGGCCATCCAAACATCACATTCAACTTTTGTGCTCAATTTTCAAGACATCCATTGTTCCATTTGCCCCATGGGAACTTTGCCAGTGTTACTGAGCTGATGACCAAAGGCATGGCTTCAGGTCAAGCCTCAGATGTGGTCGAAAGGAGCAGACTAGAGAAGGTGGAGGGGGAGGGGGGGGGGGCTGAGAAAGGTTGCTAACCTTCTGACCTAATTCAGAGCCAAGTTCACCCCCACTGGCCCTTCTGATGCTGCAAGGCATCCACAAGAAACGCCTCGGTCTCAGATTGGCCAGACAGCCTGCGCGCCCGCAGTGCAAAGTGAGGGGCGATTATCTCGTCATTGGCACCCTTCCACCCAGACCCTCCTGGTTTCAGCAGCTCCACTTGGCTTTGATCTGGCCGGGCAAGATGGAGAGGGGTGGAGGGGGGAGGGAGTTGTTGATGGCAAGCTTGACAAGGAGAGAATTGTTCCGACCCAAGTGGTTTACCAACTTGCTTTGTTGTGGCCATGTGGGCAGAAGCACGTGTAATCTACATTGGTAAGGTTTATTCCATCACATTCGATGCTTGAATATTGTTTCTATGAACCACACTCATTTGGTAATTGAATGGCTTTCAATGGGTAGGGTCTTACACAAAAGTTCAGGTGGGCTGATTTTTTAATCACAGAATGACCAGCCTTAAAGAACCTTCCGTGCCTTCAGGAAAGGCTCTGCTAGGCTCAAAAAGATTCTAATTTATATTCAATTTGAAAAATGGCAAGTTTCTTTTTCAAATTGTTTATAATTTCCCAACAGGTTTTGCTTTACTTTAATTAATTAAATCTGCTCATCTTCTCCTGAAGACAAGTAGAGCACACTGTTCGAAACGTCAAGTTCCTCCGGTTCTTTTCAGAACCACACTTGCTCACAAAAGAGAAATTTTACATGGTGTCACCGCAAACCTACTCCTTCTGCTCTCCTCACCATGAAATCCTTCAAATCTCATTTAAATTTGTATCATCAAGTTTGTAGCACATGCAAAGCTACCTTTACCATGTTTACCTGAATAAATTCTAGTTTCGCAAACTCTTCTCAAAAATGCTTTCAGAATGTTCCTCCAATGGTTGCTTCCTTTCTTAACAGTTTCTTTCATTTCATATGGAAACCTAATGGTTGATCATTCAATGGTAATAGAATATAGGAGTTAGCATACTCAGGATGATCTATCACATTTTGGGCACTTGGTAATATAATGGTGGTGAAAACATGACCCGATATCAATCAGTTGTTTTCCACTGAAACCCTGGGAGGCTTCCACCATTTATGTAAAGCTAGCTCCTGTGGCAGGTCAAGCTGAAGGTGTACACTTCTGGGGTAGAGTTTTTGGATGTGCGTCAAAATCTTGGCATCATCTCAGCACTGATTGAGGAAAGCAACAATTGCACAAATGCTCACAAGATAACCCGAGCCTGGAGTACAGCCTACTACGTGTGCATGCATATGGACACTGCACTGTCTTGTGAATGTTTGGATGATTAAGTAAGGTTGTCACAAGTTCTTCCCAAAGATACAAGGCAAGGCAAAGAAGAAAAGTATCTTTTCTTGGAGGGGTGGGAAGAGAGGGTTATCCTCAACATCCAATTCCAAACTCTAGCTGACAGTAATGGAAAAACCTTTGCCCCATCTCCCTCTCTCCCAAAAGGATTTGCTTGCTCAATAACAACCTTTGTTGATTAAAAAAAAATCTTCTGAAGATGTTGCTTTTTACCGGTTGTGATGACCAGACTGAATCTCAAAACCTCTTCAAATCCTCACAGAGTGACTCTCACAGGTAAATCGTCCAAGAAGATGGCCAACCCGACTTGATAACGGCAATTTGCTGGGCATACAATGAGGTGTAAGAGTGACACCAGGCACACTCTTGTCCTTTACTGTTGCCAGGTTCAAACTTTGAATCAGGATGCTGGCGACACATTTCACAGAGCTACTTTAATTTTACTCTTTGCCTGAGCACAAAGACCATGTTTTATTCAATACATCCAGTTGCCAGTCAAAGCTTGGACCTTGGTATCTAGGCCGTACAATTGTCAAATACATGCAGAATTCAAAAGCAACAAATATCACTCATTGGTTGGAAACCCAGATTTGCTCAGCACTTTGGCACCCCTGTGAAATCAGAGCCACGGACAGACAGAGCCTGGTCAGTGCAAAATGATGACAACAATATACAGAGAGCACTCTTCTGATTGTGGTCAATTACTTTAACTATTCTGCAGTCTCCTGATCACAGGCAGAGCACCCATTGCCCCAAATCTTGAGTGACCAGCAGTCGATTTCACCAAACTCATCATAACTTACGATCCATCGCAAGGCAATGAGCGATGCACAGAAACCATACGGCCTATCACAACTTATGATGGGTTATCCATCGTAAGTTGAGTTACGATGCATCGTAAGGCTTTGTGAAATCCGCCCAGCTCTATTTTGAAGCTTCATGCACCGTGTCTCGATTGAGATGACTTACATGGTGTGATGGCAAAGCTTCCACATCAATTACTTCCCTTAGGCTTTGTAACTCTGGGATCATGAGGCATAGATTCAGCTTTTAGTAACAAACCAGAACAATCTCTGGTTACATGTACCTGTCAACTAACAGCAGTCTTAGAAATCCAGCGGTGCTTGATTTCATTAAAAAAGATGTGCAGCCATACAGGCCAAATCTTAGTTGATTTAAGGGTTTATTTTTCTGTTCTCATTGGTACAGTTATGCCTCGATGAATTCTTAAAATAAATCATCCCTCCTTTGGCTACTTTTTCTTATCCAAAATTATTTCAGTGACTAGCCTTTGTGTTCGTGGCTTCATGTCTTCCAAGTTTCGGCAATCTTGTTCTGCCTCCATCTGGAATTCCCTTTCCGGTTCTTGTTTTCCCCCCTGCATACGATCTTGCCCTTTTTAAAAAGGAATGTCAATTCCTATCGCCAGCCTTCCTGAGTCCCTCTCTACTTCTTTCTTTAGCCCTTAACCTTGAGTGGCTTTTAAGTCTTGTTTTGGGCGATTTTGCATAAAAAATTGAAAATTCATGTCAGTGTATTTCAGGATGCTTTGCCAGAGTTTACATCCATGATGTCACAGGGAAACAAGTCTACAGACAGGAGTGTGTCTAAACAATTTTATCAGCATTTCCACAATTGCATTTGTCAATTGAAGTGAAAAGCAAGAGGCTTAGGTGATAGCTTCATGACAGAACATTTATTTTGTTGGGGTTGATGACATTTTTCTTTTTTCTTTTAAAGCCTACCAAGTGAGGACAGGATTGGTCTTGTATTTCTCATAGTCCTCTCGCTTGAAGAATGCCAGCTCCATCTCAGACTCTGCAATGAGAAAATTTCAATCAAGATTGACTTCCAGATCAAGAAAACAAACTTGCTGATTGTAATCTCTTTAAAAAAAGAAAAAGAGGAAAGGTATGCGGAAGCAGGGAATATTTTCAGTGCTGCTTGATGTCCACTTGTGATTTTTTTTCACACTTGGATCTGTGAATGAAAACCTAATC
The DNA here is from genome assembly GCA_949987565.1 of Luidia sarsii. Taxonomy (NCBI): domain Eukaryota; kingdom Metazoa; phylum Echinodermata; class Asteroidea; order Paxillosida; family Luidiidae; genus Luidia; species Luidia sarsii. Next base: position 2,175,089 of record OX465109.1, read on the forward strand.
ATCCGTCTGTGCTGCATAAACAATGTGGGTGGGTTCGATAGGCGTCCCTAAGGTCTACTCTGATTCAGTTGGCTCTGACGTCATGAGCCCAAAGCCAGGCCACTTGGGGGCAACCCTGGTCTACCCTGAGAAGCTAATCAAATACACTTCTACTATACACCACAGACACCACTAGATTCCAAACATGTAAAAACACGCCTGAAGAGAAAACATCAGACATTGGATAGGATGATCATGAAAGGCTGTGAGACAGCCCAACTCACCATTTTGAATCCCTGATCATTCGATATCAGATATGAGTGTACTGGGCATAGAATCCCTTGGTCACCGTAGTAATGCTGTCTGTCTTAGTCGTGACAAAATGTGGATGAAGCATCTTCGGACTATTCAACCACATGGTCTCAACATCCAGGAGGGTAATGACTAACACCATGCAGCTTTCTGATAATCCTTCTTTTGCGTTCACTCCTCCACACTTCTCTCTTTGATCTTTCCCCCTCTTCTCACTAATCCCTACCCTACTCCTTGCCCTTCCCTTTGATCTCACCCTACCAGCTTTACTCTTTGTCCTTTGTTTCTCATCCGTGTCCTATTCACTCTCTTCCCCCTTCCTTCGTGTACATGTATCTGTTTTGTCCTTGTCACTCTGCCTTTGAGAAAGGTCCTGCTAGGATCGAAACGTCAGGCCCACTAAATTTTAAAATATTTTGATTTTTGATGGACCACCTCAGGTGTCAAAATAATGCACACAAACAATATCTCCTTGTGCTAAGAGCTGTGTATGATATATCTGATGCTTCCTTGCACATTACTTCATGTTTCTACATGTACATGGATGTATTACAGTGCTTTAGATTCCCTATCAAATCTGTGACCATGGAACTACAACATAGCACATCCACGATATATCAAAACTCATCTAGGATAAATAGGTTTGCGGAGACACCATGTAAATTCTCTTTTGTGAGTAAGTGTGGTTTTGAAAAGAACCGGAGGAACTCGACGTTTCGAACAGTATACTCTGCTCGTCTTCAGGAGAATGCTGGATTCCAACTGGGAGTGGGGCTTATGTAGTGTGGAGAGGGATCCTGGTATAAATAGGTTTGCGGAGACACCATGTAAATTCTCTTTTGTGAGTAATTTATCCTGATATTCTCACCATGCAAACCTTCAAATCTCAAAACTCATCTACTGAAAAATTCCCTTGACACCCCAGATTTACAAAATTCCAGGGGAACCCTCTTCAACTTTTTAGCAATGGGACCCCTCAGAGCACCGGTATGTAAAACCAGAGGTCTTGGGTTCAAGTCCGGGTCAAGTCAAAGTTTTCTTTGCCATTTTTCAAATCAAAAAAGCTCGAAAAGCTATGTTCACTTTAAGCTATTGACTGTCATAGTCAAATTTACTGGAAATTATTGTTGGCTTCTGATGAAAAGAATGAGTGTCATCCCTGAAGAAAGATAGTAATCACCCGAGCAAAGATTGTGAATTTTTTGGGAGGCCCAACTTGAATAGGGTCTTGGCCAGACGGCTCAGGTGTTAGATTGCAGGCACATTTAACCAGAGGGTCAAGTTCAAATCCTAGGACGGCCTAATATTGTTTTGTTTCGCTGATTATTTTATTTCACTTATAATCTCACCAATATTTGATTCTCGCAGTGTTGAATTCTCTCCAAGTATCAATGTTTCGTCATCCTCTGTGTTGATTGCAGGATCAACTGACTAGAAAAAAAGGAAAAGAAAACTTTTTAAGCATCTTATTTTGTATTTTTTATATCCCAAACTGTTTACTGATTTAAAGGACTAATCTCAAAAATGTAAAGAGTCGGACATTTCAATACTAGCCTGATTTCTATCAGAATCCTGTCTTTGAGAAAGGTCCTGCTAGGATCAACGAGTGAGGCCCTCTATATTTTTTCCCAGCAAGTTTTATGACTAGCAGGCCCTTTCTCAAAGCCAGAATTCAATGAGTGTCAAAATGTCATGAAGAGTGCACAGACAGTCATTAGTAAAAAAACAAAAAAAACCAGAGTCTGTGATTTTTTTTTCTGTGCAGAGACCTATTTACCTTGGCTCCAAATCGTCTGTGCTGGATCTTCAACGTGTCGTATGCAAAGGTCTTGAAGGGAGGGGGGATCCCACTCCTGCTCTGGAGGTCTGTTGGTAGAGTACACGGAGAAGATCAACAATTTGGGTAAATGACAACAGGGGAAACCATTGGAAGGCGACACTCTGACACTTTTCAAAAGAACCAGAGGAACTCGATGTTTCGAACAGTGTGCTCTGCTCGTCTTCAGGAGACGAGCAGAGTACACTGTTCGAAACGTCGAGTTCCTCCAAGAACCACGCTTACTCACAAAAGAGAATTTACATGGTGTCTCCGCAAACCTAATTATCCTACTTTTCAATCTGGTGGTGCCTTTAGCCCCCGTTTGCACTGGACTTTTTGTGTGTAAAACTCACATATCCGGTCAAATGTCAGCCGGTATAGTGCCTGGACAACAAACATTACTGCATACATACATGTATGAAACTCGTTCATAATGGCAGCCGGGAGTGGTATTATTTCAGAGGCTATAAAAGACTCAAATAACACACACAGCTCAACAACACACTATACAAGAGGCAAGGGTAGTGGCAGGAGTAGGGGTAGTGGCTGGGTTAAGCCTGTCAGAAGAACCATTGCCGAAAAATTTGCCTCCTCCAAAAATAAATCACAGAAAATTGTGGTTGCCTCTGGTTTTGTGGTTTATTTTTAGGCGGTGTATACTGACCCGGCAACAGCATTTTTCCCGCAAACGCTATTCTGTCGGTCCCTTATTCCGATTTGCAAATTGCCATTTACATTGTGCTGGCTCTCTTGCCTAAAAGGTTATTCAGTAATGACCTCCGGCAGAATAACCTTTCGGGTAAGAGAGCCGGCAACACGTGATGACAATTGGCCAATCAGAGTATGGGACCAGTAGAATAGTGTTTGTGGGAAGAATGCCGTCGCTCAGTGAATTTAACCTGGCATTTTTTAACCATCCTCTAAAAAGACTGGTTGACCATTGCGTAGGATGAGAATAGACTAAAGACATACGGACCTGCTTTGACATGCTCCATGAACTTCTTCACCGTCATGTCGAGTGGGATGTCCTTGTACACGATGTACTTGAGGTTGCGGTGTTCAAAGGACCGAATTAGCCGAACTGTCAGGACCAGGACTGACTGCGATTCAGTTGCCATGGCGATTTGATCATCAGATCAGGGCATGACATTCACTACCTCTGCAAAGGTGAAATTCATTCAGAAAATTTAACATAACAACAACTATTTCATTTCTCAGGGCCTGTTTAGATGGAAATGAAAACCAATGTGACCAGATTAAAATGATTAGAATGATTAGGATAATCAATATGGTGTAACCATGGTGATGTCAAGAGAGGAAGAGGAGTTTTGCCAATTAAGAAAATCTTGTGTTGACATGAGTCATTCTAAAACTAGAAAGAGGAACCTTGCAACTGTGTGTTTCAGAAACAATATACTATAGTCTGCCTGTTGCCAGGAGACTATCTTTACTGGAAACATCCTGACGGTGGAAAGATTAAATTGACACCTGGCTAATGTAAGAACCATACAAAATGAAAATATAAATAAATGCCATAACATTAATGGAACAGTTTCTGGTCAACCCCATCCGTAACCAACTCGGTCCCTATTTGAGTTTTGTGTGTGCACATTTTCCCATATAGCGACCAAGCGTCATGGGCCATGGTCATGGGCCGAGTTGGTTACGGACTGAGTTGACTGACACCTAATAGTAATCGCAGTGGCTGTTGTTACGGCAGTCGTCCGTGTGGTTCCCTGACTTGATTGTATGTCGTCAGCATTGCAGGCTGGTTGAACCAGTCTATTAGCTGATAGTCTGGTTCAAAGAGCTAAACATCCTGACAAATACGGTGAAGTCAGGGAACCACACGGAATGACTGCCGTAACAACAGCCACTGCGAATAGTAATCGCAGAGGCTGTTGTTACGGCAGTCGTCCGTGTGGTTCCCTGACTTGATTGTATTTCGTCAGCATTGCAGGCTGGTTGAACCAGTCTATTAGCTGATAGTCTGGCTCCAAGAGCTAAACATCCTGACAAATACTGTGGAGTCAGGGAACCACACGGACGACTGCCGTAACAACAGCCACTGCGAATAGTAATACTCAAAAGGACATAGTACCACCACGAACTACTCTTGACTCGCTATGTTTATAAATTTCAGCAGTTTTTTTTGCATCAAAATGCAAGAAGATAAACTAGAAATTATTGCCCTTCAAAAGTGTGATAAAAAGTGTGTGAAATTTGTAGTCCGAGTAACTTGAACCCGACAAGTCACCCTTTTTAATCAAATTTTGAAATTTCAAAATTCGATAAAAAAAGGGTGACTTGTCGGATCCAAGTTACTCGGACTATGAAATTTGTATCCCGAGGAGGCTGAGAAATTAATGTTACCATGAATGATACTGACACTGATAACTCCATGATGATGATGTAACCATCCATGATGTAACCAAGCAAAACTTACTTAGTTACTGAACCGAAATTCCTTCAGGATGATGAATTCTACCGAAGGTGAGAGTTCAAATACTGATGACAGGGCAGAGATAGAGGTCCCATTGAAAGATTTATCCCATATCAGACTACAAAATAATGTTGAATTAAATGAAAACCAGCAAAAAATGGTGAGTGTCGGACGCCCCGTGTTCACCTAAACATCTTCGTCTGGACCAAGAACATTTGTTTTCTTTTCTTTTTGAGAAAGGTCAAAGGTGTGCCACTGTTATCGTCTGTTTACACTGTTTACAAATTTATTCCAACACTGACAAACGCTGAGGAAAAACATCGATAAAGTAGACTGATTTGTGATCAACAAATGTTTTCTTTTAAAAAAATCAGTTTCTGTGCTTACCTTGAATGAATTCTACCCGTATTTATGATCTAAAATGAACAAAATCTAAGAATTCGTCTAAACCAACATCGCAGACGACATTCGTCAACAAGCACATGTTTGACCGGAAGTACATTTATGTCAAAGTCAACGATAGACGGATAAATTTCGGCTGAGCTCACTTTAATAATAGGGGTACCATTTCCTGAATCGTTATCCCAACAAGATGATTTCCATTAAAAAAACAATAAAGCCTATATTATAATAAAGAATAATTATAAATAATATTTTGTGATTACAATTACATAAAAGATACTTTAATTTATGTCGTTTTAATATACTTTAGCTCTACTTTGATACAGCCTTGTCCCCCTCAAATGGCGATACTTACCTACTTTAAAATAGTATAGTCTATGGTAAGTTCTTCAAAATGGCGTCCCATCCATACATGTCTCCTAGCCAGCAGCAGAGATTCCCCCCTCCAAACCAGCCAGTAATGAGGAGTTATCTCCAGGGGAACTACCCGGTAAGTGAAACGAGATACAGAGAGTCCATAATGTGCAATTTAAGCACATCCCCTGTCCCACAAGTGCGAAGAAATGCTTACAAAGTGGTCTCGTTTGACAACTCGCAAGTTTGTGAACAAAGGCGGACATGCCGAGATATGGTTGCAGCTGTTTCGTGATAATTATTTTACTGTAGGAGTGAATGGGCGGTGTAGCAGTTTGCGTGCGTATTGCAAGAATTGTTATGATTTGATAATCGAGAACATGCATATGAATTGAATTTTTAGTTGTCAGGTTATACGGCAAAGGTTTTCATGATTTCAATAATAAAGAAAGATTCTACCGCGCTTAGTTACACTTGACTTACACTGAAAGTTACACTTACAGTACTGACTAACTGAGTACACTTTACAGTACACTCACTCACTCGTGCTCGTCCAAACAACCAAAGTTAAGAAAAAGAAAGTTACCTGACCTGTGAACATTTCAACCGCCAATTTGGGACAATCTTTAATTTTAAATGTAGAAAAAGGGCTGAGCTTCTTTCAAATCTTGATCGCACTGAATATTCCAATGTTCTTAATCCAGGCTGAACCAGCATTAACAAATTGAACTTTTCTTTATTAATTCAATAATTGGAAGTACCATCGAAACATTTAAAGCAAAACTTAAGAGATGAGACCCGATAATAAAAGCTTGTGCCAAGCAATGACTTTCATACGCATACATAGATAGGCTTGCTAACAAGACTAATTTCATGCTGTGTACATGTAATTTTGAAGACACTGCTTAGTCACTGTAACAACAGAGACTGGCATTCATAATTGATACTAACACTTGACAGTAGATTTATTGTCCTATATACAGTTTATTCATGTGTACATTTGTGAGATTCATTTTGGTTTATATACCCCAGATATTATTGGCATCATTATATTACTTCATTAGATTTAGAGGTAACCCAATGATGACAAAATGTGAAACGTGCCCGATGCACCCAGGGTGCACAAGTTTGTCCAATGAATCAGGAGCAAGGGGTGTCAGTCGACTCGGTCCGTAATCAACTTGCTCCCAGTTAACTCGGTCCGTAACCAACTCTGTCCCTATGGGAAAATGTGCACAAAAAACTGGTGGTCACGGACTGAGTTGACTGGGACCAAGTTGATTAGGGACCGAGTTGATGTGAAACCGGAGCAAGGTTACCTTATATAAATGATGGCAGGTCATGTGAAAAACCGAACAGATTTTGGTTGAAAGGAGACGTGCAAGTGGGGAAATAGACCAGTTCATGTCAGGCATCTGGATATGAGCCGATCTTTTCTCGGATAATCGGATGCCCTGACTAATAGTGTTCCTCACTTAACCATCTCCTAACTTTCACACCCACCTCCCCCGTCTCCCCACCGATCCATTCCTTATTCCCCTCCCCGTCTATTTGAAAGGACTCTTCTAAAGTGTCCACCTCTGGTCCCACCACATCACACACTTCCTCTTCTTCTTCTTCGGGATCCTCATCCTCATCATCATCATCTTCAAAGCAGGTACTCGACAGCCGCTTTGGATGTGCCGAGCTGCATTTGCTTACAGTCAAACATTCCATGATTTTTGTTTTCAAATTCTCTCTCTATTCTGGCCAAGTAAATTTGTTTTATTAGTTTCTCATCCCCGCCCGGCGCCCGCATAGTTTTTTGGCTGCATCAAGTTTTTTTTTTATTAGGGTGTGCCTGTTTGGGCAGGCCCTCTAGGGGAAACTAAATAGGCAACGGCATTCTTTCTGGGGGTTGTTCCTGCTGATGTTATGCATATTCATGAACACTCTTTACTCTGATTGGCCAACGTCTGAGCATAGAGCATACATGAATATATGCGTAAACATGATGTAATGACAATTGGCCAATCAGACTAAGGGACTGGCAGAATAGCGTTTGCTGGAAGAATGCCGTTGCCGGGTGAAAATAACCTGCCAACAAATTTAATACCCAACGAAAATCATGGAATGTTAAACCGCTAACCTGGGTATTGCAAATGGTCTGTAGAGGAGACCCATTTAATCCTGGGTTTTGAATTGAGGCTGTTTGCAATGTGCATGGTTAAAAAAAAAAAATCCCCCAAATAAAATGCGTGCATGTACTGATGCAAAGCTGCAATTGGCAAACCGGCCCTGCCATTCCTTTCTTTCCTTTTTATTATCCTATTTCCTCCCCACAAAAAACCCCCACCAATCCCAAAGAATATTTTGTTGACGCTTTAAGATTGTGATTCCATGGCTTCACCCCCACCACGCTGTGAATAGACGATGCAAACTGCACGTGCTTCAGGTAGTACAGTATCGTGGATTTGAAAGGCTTGTTTCATTTTGTTGTCATTGAGTTCAGTTGCCCTTAACTCTAGTGTGGACCTGCGGCTCCATGCAAAAGCTTACTTAATCATCTGAAAGTGCTGCGTAATAATCGATACGTGTATGTTAGCATTTGATGCTGGATCATGCTTTGTTTTTATATGCTTTATGAAGTTTATCAAACAAATGCTGATTGCAAGTTCAAAAAACTTTGCGTTTTCAGATGAGATGCACATATTCACTTTTATGTTACAGACACATTGCTGCCAGTTTAACAAAAAAGCAGTATAAAGGGATTATGCTGCTTGGAGATATGTGGTCTTGTGGCTTACGTTTAAATTTGTGTGTTGCTTAGGTATCAAACCAAGCTATAAAGGAGTTGCAGAAGTTGGTAAATCCTGCATAGATGGTCAGTGCAATTGGATGAATTGACATTTGAGGGATTTGGCAGGGAAATTCTTTTGTAAATGTGATGCAGACATCTGAGACAAGGCTTCTTTGTACAGGTTGTGACAAAGTATTCGTGGAGGTTTTAGGATGTATCTCACCCAGTTGGACTTATACGTGTGTTTAGGAGGTTTTTGTTTTGTTTTTTGGAAAGAATGGACTCTTTTTAGTTGGCATATGTAGGATTGTCTGTGAGCAGAGCACTGACACATGTTTATGGCTAGCATCTGAATGAAATTGAAAATTTGAGATCCTCAATCAATTTAAGCTGACACCTTTGTATCCCTTCTGCTAAGCTTAAAACATACTTACAATTCACTGAAAATAGGTGATACAATTTAGTCATTTACTCAGCGTAGAATATCCAGCACACTCACATCATATACCATACTTGAAAGCTTTCTTTTATTTACACACATGCCAATCTTTACTCTTAATTGTCCATACTTCATTGAAGATGTATTTGCAAATTGTCTGCAATTTACAGTAGGCAATATAAATATTGTCAATTTTTGTACACAAAAGCCCTACTATATGGTACATGTATACGCCCATGTCCATGTATCCTAATTTTGTACAACTACAGTATGTATGAATTATGAATATGAAGAAGTGTTCAGACACATTACATACAGTAAAATATTTGTACATGTACATGTACATGTATGTATAACAGTAAATTTAATGGTTGTAGTATTGTATTGATTAGTCGGATACATGCTTACACAGATGAAGTTGTGAAGGGCGTTGCTAAAAAAATTCAAACTTAATTATACTTATTTATTTTTTTACATAATTTACCATACTATTAAGATGCAAATGTACACTGGAAAACATTTACAAAATATGTACAAATCATAACAATATTTGTCTTTATATTTACTTTAGCTTTGGTATTAATTGGTCATTTCCTCCAATTTTCACTCTTTACTTTTTTGCCTTTTGGTCACGTTTTTCTGAGAAGGGCCTTGCTTAATCTTAATCACTTTGCATAGATTTGGATCAAGTTATAATAATAACTGTATGCTACGTACAATGTACTGTTCCAGTTGCGCTAACTTCACCAAAATAACTAACAAGACTGTAGATTTAAAAATTTAGTCGGCCTGACGTTTCAATCCTAGCAGGACCTTTCTCTGCCTTGGAGAAAGGTCCTGCTAGGATCAAAACGTCAGGCCCACTAATTTTTGAGATTTGCATTTTGGTTATTTTAGTCAGTAAGCAGTTTGCAACTTATTTGTATACAGTATCACCAAGACTGTACATTGTGAACGTTTTTGTTTTAAAATCATGAATGACACATGTACATCGCTAACATTGGCATGTACGTGTAAGTACATGTAGTACTACAAAGCATTCATAAACTGTTTTTTGCTCTAGATATGAATTAAATGTATATTTACAATTAGACCATACACTGTCACTATGTGTACAAACGAATGCAGGAATTCCAGTCACTGAATATGCTGAATACAGTGAACCATTAGAGGTAAATAAAGGGTTGGACTAGACGTGATAAGCAATTGATTTTAAACAATTGAAGAAGAAAAAAAGGTCACACAATTATTCTTCTGTCTGCATGATTGGGCTAACAAACATGTATACATTGTATGTGTATCACAGGTATTATGTGCAAAAGTGTAGTCTAAGGCAGGAAAGCCTTAGTCACTAGGGCAGAACATATTTATGAAAGTAACTTTGACTTAAACATGACATTGACAGCTAAGTTGCACAAAGAAGTTATAGAGTGATAAGAAAATTCCTTCAGCATTGTTCAGATGGTTCATGGTGGCAAACCTTCCAAATATAAGTCTGAAATTTCAATGACAAACAAAACACGAACTTACTGGGAACCTTTGAACAATTTTGAAAGTTGTCCAAAAGAGTTAGAGAGCGATAAGAACATTCCTTTTACATTTTAAAGATTGTTCATACTCATAATGGGAAACTTTCCAAATTGAAGTATGAAATTTCAATGACAAACAAAACATGAACTTACTGGGAACTTTTGAACAATTTTGAAAGTTGTCCAAAAGAGTTACAGAGCGATAAGAACATTAATTTTTCCTTCTGCATTTTAAAGATTTTTCATGGTAGCAAACCTTCTAAATATAAGTCTGAAATTTCAATGGCTAACAAAGCAATAACTTACTGCGAAGTGGGAACTTTTGAAAAATGTTGAAAGTTGTCCAAAAGAGTTACAGAGTGATGAGAGCATTCCTTCTGCATTTTAAAGATTGTTCATACGCATAGCGGGAAACTTTCCAAATTGTCTGAAATTTCAATGACAAACAAAACAATGGATTACATGTACTTGAAACTTTGTAACAGTTTTGAAAGTTTTCCAAAACAGTTACAGAATGATAAGAACATTCTTTCTGCATTTTTAGGATTGTTCATGGTGGGAAACTTTCCAAATTCAAGATCTTTCAATGACAAACAAAGGCAAAACTTACTGGGACTTTGGAACACTTTTGAAAAACGGCAAAGAAAACTTTGACTGTACTGCGACTTGTACCCAAGACCTCTGTTTTTCTGATGGCGCTAGACACATTTCAATGACGATAGACATTGCTTGAATTCAGTTAACAGGACACCTTCTAAAGTTAGATAAGACTTGAAGGTTTGCATGGTGGAAATACTACATGTAAGTGGAAGGTTTGCGGTGACACCATGTAGCTCTTCTCTTTCAAATCCCAGTAAGTTTTTTCTACCCGAAACCAGCTCTTTTCAGAGCCACACTTCTTGAACGAGAAGAGCTACATGGTGTCGCCGCAAACTTTCCACTCACCTTCTTAAAGGTTTATCATCCAGAAGTTTGTGGAAGTATTGTGGGAATATTGAAGGCTTGAAATCACTTCTCTCCGCTGTCTCTCCGCTTGGCGACGATCTTGTAGGGCTTTGGCACCAGGTCAAAGTTGATGTTGGGCTGGAGGTCCTCCATGGTGGCCGTGGGCAGCTGCTCGAGGGTGAAGCGCTGCAGGAGGCAGGCGCTGAGCACGAAGATCTCGGACTTGCCGATGTTCTTACCCAGGCAGGCCCGCTGGCCCGTGGAGAAGGGCATGAAGTAGGGGAAGTCCTTCAGGCTGCGCAGCCGCCCCTCTCCGTCCAGGAACCGGTCCGGGTCAAACTCGTAGGGCTTGTGCCACACACTCGGGTCGTGGTTGATTGCCCAGAAGTTGGCCATCACCTGAGTGCCTGGAGAAATGAAGGATAGATGTAGATTGGTCAATGGATACGACAGTGCAGAGATACATAAGAACATCTTTAGAACAACGCTTTCATCACACTTGTTAAAACAGTGCAGAAATACACTAGAGCATCTTTAGAACAGCGCTTTCATCACACTTCTTAAGACAGTGCAGAGATACAGGCCTGCTGATGAATGGTGATGATTCATGAATATTCATGGTGTCACCGCAAACCTACTCCTTCTGCTATCCTCACCATGAAAACTTTCAAATCTCAATATTCATGAAGACAAGGCAAATGGGGATGATCATGAATTCAGATTGTGTAATTAGAGATTACACACTGATTGTTTGCGCGTGCGTATGTGCAGAGACGGGAGACACGTACCTTTGGGAATGTAGAACCCATCAATTTCAGTGTCCACAACAGCAGCATGTGGGACACCCAACAGTGATAGGGAACTGTATCTCAGCGTCTCGTAGATTGTGGCACCTTATGAGGAAAGAAAAGATATAAAGGATATTGTATGAGTGTGTAATGCACTTACTTACTGTGAGATTCACCATGCGAGCCTCTGAATGTACAGGTCCTGAAGCTACATGTACAGTACATGTACATCTGCACGTGTATACTGTGTATGTGTACGTGTACATGTAGTACCATCATAAACACCTTTATATGTACAACTGTACACATACAAAGAAGAGTAAATTTTGCGCGAATCTAGTGCCTTGTAGAGACCTACATGTAAGATAATAGGTTGAATAGGTCTCCACATGGAAATTGTAAAGGTGTAGGGCCTATAGGTCTCCACAAGGTTTTCCTGAAACTTATATTTGGAAATAACTCAAAAACAAAAATTTGCGATGGGTAGAAATTTGTCGCAAAATGTGTTATACACATGTATTTATAAGGGACATACAGTCCAAATTTCTACCCAGGAAAGTGAACGTGGTTGAAATGGGAGCATCTTTTAAACATCGTTTCTCACTCAGTTGTATAGTGCTCAAGAACAAAGCAATGTCTCGACAAGGATACACAAATCAGTATACATGTGTGAAAACCCCCCGGTATCTATGTGTGACAGGAAGTATTCCTTGTACTCACAGACAAGTGGCAACGTCTGCTCGTCTTCCAGCGTTGGAAGTCTCCCGTGCCCAATGGTGGCATCGATTTGAGCCTGTATACGCCGTTGGACGTGCGGAAAGGCAGCCATGTAGAGGAAGACCCACAGGAGAGCATTCAAAACTGTGTCCATACCTGTGGGGGAAGCAGTGGGGGAAGACATTCATTGAATGGCTAATGGACAACAGGTGTTTTTTTTAAAGGGACACCTGTTGTAAGAAAGATGCAACCGGCTCTTTCAAAAAATGTACTCTTTAATGTGCATGCATCATGCTTTGAACACCAGATTTTTCAAGGATTGATTGGAAAAAAAAATGAAATTGTGATGATACTCTGCTGAATTCTTGTAATTCTTGTAGGAAAATATGAGTGTTCATGTTTCAACCTGGCATGGCACCTGTAGCTGTTTTGAATTTCTAAGAATGCATCACAATCACGTTCAGAAAGCCAGATGGACATTTTGCCATTTGATTTTGATAAGCATCTGACCTACATATGTAGATGCTTAAACCTTTCTGTACGTTGTTAATGATGGTTTCATGAATCTCTTAAGTGTCTAACTTAGTATAATTAAGTAAATTTGAAGAGAGAATGATCAGGCAAATTGCCAAACTTGCCTGCAAAGAAGATGGTCCAGATGTTGGTTGTGATGTGCTCCGGAGACAGGAGCTCCAGTGTCTGGCTGTCGCCCTCCCTCTTGGCCTTGAGCGCTACCCTGACAAGGGCATCCACCATGTCCCTGACAGTGCCTTCCTCGTACGTGTCGATGTGCTGCTGGTAGAGCGTGAACAGGTGGCGGTCGCGCTTGCTCTTGGCCCTCTGGAGGGAGTCCATCCAGGGGTTGGGCACGCTCTGCAGCCAGGGGACGAGGTTGATGGGGTGGACGGGGGAAACCCCGCGCATGATGTCATGCGAGTAGTCGAAGATCTCCTGCAGCTCGGGGTCGGCCTTCTGGTAGCGCCGGCCAAAGGCGATGTTGTAGAGGACGTTGAGGGAGGCCAGGTTGGTGTCCTCCCGCGGGTCGAAGGGGGCCCCGGCGTAGGAGTCGAAGGCGGCGATGAGGCTGTGGGCCTCGTCGGCCAGCTTGGCGCCCAGGCTGGTGTTGCTAATGACCCGGAAGGCGTGCTTCATCACCTTGGTGTGGATCTTGAAGTGGGCCCGGTCCGTGCAGGCCATGAAGCCCTTGCGGATGAAGAAGTCGATGGAGAAGATCTTGGGGCGGCTGGTGATGGCCTCGCCGCGGTAGGCTGCCTTCACCGTCTCGGCGTCGCTCAGGATGACAGCCCGGTCCTTGCCGAACTTGATGCTGATGGTGGGGCCGTACCTCTGGGCCAGCGCCGACAGCGACAGGTGCAGCCGCTTGGGGTTGATCTGGAGGACGTTGCCCAGGAGGGGCAGGGAGCGGGGTCCCGGGGGCAGGTTCATCATCTTGAAGAGGAACTCCTCGTGAACCAAGTAGACAAGGAAGGTCACCAGGACTGCCGCCCCAGTGTACAGCAAGATGGTCAGAATCATTTTTCTCGTCAGACCAGTAGATCCTGTAGAACGATAAGGTCGTATCATTTGAAAAGAATTTAATGGTAAACCAGACGGAGAAAAGATAAATCCATGATAATTTTAAAATGGCAAAGATGAAAAGTACTGGACTATTACTCAAGTAAAGTAGCTAGATGATCGATTAACAGAACAATCTTCATTCATTTCTCTGTCATTACGATCCATTTTTAGGATACATGTAGGAGAACTAAAATACCTACAAGTAAATCTATGGGTCATCATTTAAGAAATTATCATCAAGGGGAGAAAAAAGAAGATTTGTCTCACCCGAAGAATCCTTGAGTGTGTCCTGTGATACCGGGAGTGAGATTTTGTCTCTGCGCACTGTATAATGCCGGCTCTGCTGATCACGTTGTCTTTAAGATTATCTGCGACAAGGGGAAGCTTTCCATTCAGGGCGCACCATCCCAAGTGGATGTCGTTCCCAAGAAGTCAATCATTTTTAAGTTGGCGAGGGAGGAAACCTTTGCTCCCCCCACCGTCATGCATCATTTGGATTCAGAGGCGGTACTTGTTGGAAAGCAGGGTGCCGACTGGCTACCACTGAGTGACATTTTGCTGTGGGGTGCTTCCCCCACTACTGATGACGACAAAGGTGGAGGGCGGGGGAGGGGGAGGTCGAAAAATAATTTCTCAAGTGGAAGGCGGTGGGTGCTGGCATGATGAAGTGGGTTTTATTATTTTTTTTCTCCTTCTTCTTCCGAGGAAGGTCAGGGTCAAGACTTCCTTTCCCGAGTCACTGGCTCCGGCACATGTGGTTTCAAGCAACCGGGCGCTGCTAGGAGAGGAGTAGGAGGGGGTGGGGGTGTGTGGGGGTGGCTTGGGGCTAATGGTGGACTGGCGGAGTCTATCGTCCTTGCTGCGGGCAGGTCAACCCCCTCTAAGTCACGCAAGGTGTTCCTGTCTGCCCCTCCTCTAACTCCCCTGTACCTGCACCACCGACCAACCTCAAAGCCACAGGAACAAATGGGTAGGGGGTGGGGATGGGTAGGGGGTGGGGATGGGGGAGTGGCAGAGGAGGGTGAAGGGAAATCCCAGAGGTGTGTACGAGGGCTTAATGGGGATATGAGTGGGGGTCCCCTGGGGGAGGCTGGGATCTCTGCCTGTGTTCTGGGGATTAGTCGCCTGACAGACTGGAGGATTGTAGGGCTCAGGAAGACTTGTATCTGCGGGATCCTGATCCCTAGGGACGGCGAGACCTCAGTAGATGTTATATATTCTGTGGAATGTGAGAAAGATTGTTTTTATTGGGGGGGGGGGAGGGTGAGGAGTAGGACTGGTACACTGTATGACTTAGGCTATTCAGTTACTTTACCTTTGAGAAAGGTCCTGCTAGGATCGAAACGTCTAACTTTTGAGAGTAACAATTTTTTTATTCTTCTCTCAAGTGATTGCAGAGGGCAAGTGATTGCACACTCTTCATTCCAATCAATTGGTTTTGATATTTTTTTATTGCAGAATCCTGAAAGCTGTAATTTTGGTTAATTACTGTATAGAAATGGTTTTATTCTTCTCTCAAGTGATTGCGATAGGCAAGTGATTGCACACTCTTCATTCCATTTCCGGTCAATGGGTTTTGATGTTTTTGATTGCAGAATCTTGAAAGCTGTGAATTTATTTATTTATTATTATTATTTTTTTTTTGGGGGGGGGGGCCTTTTTGTTGAAGCAGTACAGCATCATGCAAACAGTCTGTCTACATTCATAAACTGAATTCCCTCATTATGTGCAATGTTTACAAGACATATTCTGTACATTGTAGTCCTTGTACCATAAAAGCAGTAAATTAATTTCAATGACCATCATCATTCAGCTTTCATGGGAAAAAAAATGCTTCAACCTCCAAGTACATATACAGTGTATATATATCCCAATTCCTGACATTTTTGTCTTGAGATGATGGTTTCTTTTTCAATAAAAACAACAAGCTGATGAATGTTCTCTCCATTGCATCATTGCATTTGCAGGTACCATCATTCAGCTTTTCACAAATATTTGGTGAGGAATTCTGGCATCCTGTCTCGGAGTACATTTACAAATATTACATTCTAAAGTATACTGTGTGCTGTACATGTGCTTGTACTGTGCGTACCCCACGTGTACAGCAGGTGAAGTTGTCACCCGCTCTGGTAAATAGCGCCCTCTTGTGATTCTTTCTAGCACAAGTTGATGTGTTGTCTTGGATCCCTAGAGGGCAGCAGACTCATTTTTATTACTCTCACTTTCTGGTGCAGATCACCAAATCGAGCTCCCATAGAATGCGGTACAAAAAAAGCCTCACTTGCGAGGTGGCAAATTTCTCTCTTTTTTTGGCGCTAATTAAATTAGTGTTCTACACCCTTTCTCTGATTTATGTACTGCAGACTTCATCCTTTGTACATTGTACATTGTACATGTACAAGTTTGCTAGTTTACAAGACGGTTTAACTTGTACATGTACACAATGTATATGACTTTCAGTTTTGCCAAAATGTACTTTGGAATTAAGGAACAGGGGTTAACAATCTCTTGTTGAATTTGCCAAGGATTTGTTTGATGAAAATGAATCATTCTAGTATTGACTAAGTAGACAGGAGGTGGAGAACCCTTCCTCTGTCCCCTCTAAACCTGATTATTTGGATCGTGATTTGAATTGTTATACAAACTCCACTTTATCTTTTTGTGGACACAATAAATGCGATTATTAGTGGGTTTGAATTGCGATTTGGACTCCACTATTAGTGAGACATTTATAGAAAAACTTCTCTATTTGTCACGCGCTGCATGTGGGATCGCTCTGCTGAATCGCACCGATTAAAAATAAAATCCCACAATGCACTGCTGGCTTGTTTATATGCAGGGGCCACCCCCAAGACACATGCACCCATTGGACCACAATTGCTGGCCACAATTGGCTTTCGATTTTTTGTATTGCAATTATTTGGCGTGATTCAAATCGTGAGTAATTGCATAGTGGGAACGGTCCAAACCACAGCCCGAAATTACATCTTATTAGAAAATTAACACCTTTCAAGAAAAGTTGCGTAAGTTATGCGACGTACAAATGTTGCGTAAGTCGTGCGCCACAATGGCTCTTTTGTGCAGTACGGTATTTAGAAAGGGCAGCAAAATGTTGCGTGAGTTACGCAACAAAATGTTGCGTACGCAACATTTGAAGTTTCGTGAAATTGCGGCCTGCAGTATCTCGATAAAAACAATGCTGGTTAGTGTAGTGGATCTAGAGACAATTTGGGTACAAATCCTCCTAGAATAAGATATTTGGTTGTTGCCCAAAACACATTAAAAAAATATGACCATTTATACCATAGCTTTACCATACACACCCTTTTTTATTCACAGAAATTCCAAATCCATAATAATGTATGTGTATATAAAATGATTTACCTGTTCTAACTCAAGTTGAATACATAAGGTTTGTATATAAATCTGTACGTTAAGGTGAGTAAAATGGATACATCGTGATTTCTCTCATAAAGTTATAAATAAAATCCACCAATATAACACTGATTCTATCTCAAATCATCTGAGTGTTTTTTAGTTTCTCAGTTCACCCAGTAATTGATCCACACCCAAACTGAAAACACCAAAAGCACATGAATCCCACATGTGAACAAATTAAAACGAAAAAGGCTCACTAAGAAATAGAGGAACCCCAAATTAGACCCATAAAACATTGCATGTAAAGATGAAATAAAAATCTAAATCACAATATCTGAACAGGAGGAACTAAAGTTATATGTTTATGAAAAGTATATATCTGTACACATAAATTTACAGAAACAGGTTTTTTTTTCTTTTAAATGATTTGTTGTGTCTTTTTTTTTATTAGAATACTCCCTGTGTAATACAGTGAACTTGTGTATTAATGAACGTACTAAGGAAATGGAGACTGATGATTTTAACAACCGTTTTGTATGAGTGTCACCGAAAAACATGACAGTCATGCCTTCATAGTAAACCAGTTTAGAGGGTACATTATAATTCTGTGTACTTCTTAACAGATTGCATTGGCAGCTCAAACTCTCTCTCTTTCAAATCACTAGGATCATAAGGGCATACATTTACAATAAATATATATGGAAATAACCTCCTGAATACAAATACATGTGTTTGTGATATATATATATGCACTAAAATAGAATATATACAGTCAGTCTAGTTTCTACACCTTACACGTCACGTATCTTACAAAAACAAACAACCCCAGATGTAAGCCATTTGAATACCTTTTCAAATTACATCAAATCTTTACCCTTGAAAGCTTACATGTACATTACTATGGTGATTTCGGCATAGATTAAAAGTGCAGATTCCTTTGCAGGAAGAATGAAAATGAATTAAAGAAATTGAAGTTATTTGAAGACCTGCAGACTGATTTGCAAAAATTGCAACCCTTTTCGTATTCCAATGTCTTGATATCAATAAATTGCAACCCTTTTCGTATTCCAATGTCTTGATATCAATAACTTATATGAAGTGTTAGTAGCAGGAATGAGGTAAACATTAATTTATTGTTTCAAATTTCTCTTGATGCTTCTCTCACGTTTTGAGGTACCAACTTCCACCAAATTGATGCATAGGATGATTTTGCCGTGTACATCATGAAACCAAGTATGCACACTGAGTTTTTGTACCTGAAGGAGGATATCTGTACACACGTTAAAATGAAGTGCTCAGTACATTCAATAATGAGACGAATTTGTCACATAGATCATGACGCATAGTACAGTCTGTACAAATGAAATGTACATAAAAGGTGCCCAACACTCGTATATTATATACAGAGTTTATGAATGATGTGCATTCGTGTACGTATGTTCAACAAAGTCCGTCACACAAACACCAGTAATGTTTCAAGACTTGGAAGACAAAATCAGCTTTTAGTAGGCCCATGTAGTGCTTGCGTTTAAGGAAAGTGTGTGCATTGGCCCAGTTGGCTATACTGTATGTACACGTACATGCGATTTTTAAAGGAAGTCATGTGCAGTCTAAAACAACCCCTTGAAACAGCAATTCACCTGTGCAGTTCTGTAAATGTAGGTAATTGCAGATATTGTCTAAGAGAATTCAATTTGTAAGAGTTTGCTTCTTGAGATCCACAAACCTCCATGACCTCAGACTCTTTTGGTCACCGTATTCGTTCCACATGTATTTCAGACACCCTATGTCATCGGTCACTCTGCGCTTTAGGACATTGTGAAATGCCCGGTTTTGAGACATCCTGATTTTTTGTTCAGGGCAAGGATAGACACAGAGTATGACAAAATCCAGCCAGGCTTAAAACAAAAACATTAGAAGAAGAGTTGAACAACTGTGGCTGTGTGTATGTGGGCTTTGAAGGAAAGATGGAGTTTGGGTCAGTTTGCAATCCTACCCCAATGTAGAAAGCTTGCGGTGACACCATACATGTATGTACGTTCTCTTATTGAGAGCCAGCGTGGCTGCATTAGATTTCACCAAACCCATCGTAAATTACAATCAATCGCAAGATGATGAGTGATGCACAAAATAAAATACGGTGTATCACAACTAACGATGGGTTACTTTACCCATCGTAAGTCGAGTTACTTGTACGACATGTTCGCCCTGCGAAATCCAACTCTCTAGTGTTCTCAAGCGCCCCGTGCGCCGTCCGCGATCCCCTCCAGGCTTCGGTCATATGTACATGGCGCGCTCCAGGGCGATGACTTCGTAGGGCTTGGGGATGAGGGAGATGGAGGCCAGCCCCTCCAGGTCTGCCTTGGCCTTCTCGGGCAGCTGGAAGCAGAATTTGTGCATGAGTTTGCCCAGGAGCAGGAAGAGCTCGGACTTGGCCATGCCCTTGCCGATGCAGCTGCGCTGGCCGGTGGAGAAGGGCATGAAGTAGGGGAACTCGGACATGTTGCGGAGGGCGCCCTCCTCGTCCAGGAAGCGCTCGGGCAGGAACTCGTGCGGCCGGTCCCACACCGACTCATCGTGGTGCACTGCCCAAAAGTTGGCCATCACTTGGGTTCCTGAAACGTTCCCCAAAAATGATACAAAAGAAAAAAGTGAATAGATGCTAACCAATTTAAGGAATAGAAAGCAGAGCAACAATTTGTGTTTTGGGGGTGAAAATACTAACATGTATGCTTTTTTGGCTATTTTTACATTTTTGCCAACCCATTTGATAAATAAATACATGTAGCAAGATTAAACAGCTTAATAGGCATGTATGTACATGTACATGTACATGTACATGTATACAGTACATTGTACATGTACAGTATCTCTATCTTCTCTGAGAAAGTTCACCTTGAATTGCATTGTCATGGCCTCTAAGTTTTTCTTTTTCTGAGATACATGTGTTTGTATTTACTATATCACATGTATTTTGTGTATCAGTGTTATCAGATGCTCATTTCTAAATGCAACACTGCTCAAGGCAACACTGCACATCAGGTTGCTGGTGCTTCACTGTAATTGTGTCATAGCGCCCTCTATTGGCTCAGTGCTTCCATGTTTCATCTCATTTACATTCCAGAACTTTCTACCAATGAGTGGTGTGCATCCAGGCTGCCAATAGAGGGGGCTATTTAACCAAACCACTTGACTTCACTGTGTTGGCATGTACACATGTACTTCCCATGACATCTTGCTCCTGTGTTACCCCATTGATAGAGTCATGTTACCACAGTAGGGAAAAAAGACAGATTCTTGCCATGTTTTCAGACTTACCTTCGGGGATGTAGTAGCCCCGTACTCTTGTATTTACTGCCGCTGCGTGGGGCACTCCTAATGTTGTCAGTGAACTGAACCGCATTATCTCGTACACTGTAGCCTCTGCAGAAACAGAAAGGTCACAGACACTTGTGGTCAAAACCTTACATCCTTTACAAAGTGAATTTTCACATACATTGTAACTGGGATGAATGCAACAAAACAAGCATATCATTGGTTGCTCCCAGTTACCTTATTACGTTTGCTTTCTTCCAAGTTGTATACTCATTGATGGTTCTGTTGCAAACTGCCCACCGATTTAAAGTTGGGAAGATCGGAAAACATTGATGTCCACAGATTTCCTTCTAATTTACACAGTTTTTAGATGGTTATGATAGAATCCTCATGTTGAAATCTTACGGTCTGGGATGCTGTACTTCCCTAGAAATCTTCACTCAAACATGGACAAATAGTTTATTACTCGCAAGTCATGAACTATTTCTTACACTACAGATTGGTGCAAAAAACATGACTGTTTTTTACCTTTTTCTACTTTCTCTGATCACCATTTGAGCTAAAACCTTTGCAGGATTGCTTTTATTTAATGTTTAATGGTTTAACACATAAACTGTGGCAATCTTTTGACCTTTACCAATGTTGTTTTGGGCCTTTAAATGACCTGCTATGCATAAATCTCAAAAATTAGGAGGGCCCGACGTTTCGATCCTAGCAGGACCTTTCTCAAGGTCCTGCTCAGAATTAAGTGGTAGTACTCACCCAGATATGGCAGCTTGGATTTGCAGCTGAGCGTCAGCTGGCCATCTTTGCCCAGGACCTGGGACATCTGGTCGTACAGCTTGGCTTGCTTCTTGGGGAAGGCAGCCATGTAGAGGAGACCCCATTGTAGTGTGTTGGCCACAGTGTCAGTGCCTAAACATTTGGTAAAAACGGCAACAAATCATGAGAAAAAATATCCAATAAGCTTGTCTACATATATCTGATTTAATGTTGGCATCGATGTTTGTATACATTTACCAGTGGCATGCCTTCTCAGTTTCATTCAGTGTTAGAGTGTAGCTCTAATAAAAATTATTTGAAAAACTGCTTATTGCCTGAAATTATCTGATAATTTTTTTGTATTAAAACTAAAAGGCCCGACTATTTGATCCTGGCTTGATCTTTTCTCAAAGATATGATCCTTGCCTTTGAGAAAGGTCCTGCCAGGATCGAAATGTCGTGCCCTCTATCTTTTGAGCAAGATATCATTTAAACACAATTGGCTAACTTAGTTAGGATGCGCTTTAACTTGGTTTATTTGGTTGTTTGAAAAGTTTGAAAGTGACACAAAAAGCTACTCAAATGATTATATTTATATTGTTTTGTATTACAATACAATTATATTCCCCAAACTATGAGACTATTTTACAACCATTTAAGAGTTTGTAAAAAAAAAATCATATTAAGACACGTACATGTATATATGTGCATATACTCACACCATTATGTGTACATATTCACGTTTGCCCTTTTTTATAGTTAAACAAATGTCACCCTAGCAATGATTTGTTTCCACCCTCTTTTTTGAAAGCTGTGAAGAGGCTAGATACTTGAGAGATCGTACCTTTGTACCTGTACAATGTACGTGTACTTTGTATTACCCAGTCAGCCACAGATTGATAACACATCCATCATACAATGTGCCTGGTGATTCATGATAAGGCTGATCTCTGTAACCTACCGAATCGGCTGAACAGCCTGGCAAACGGCAGAAAGAAAACTGCCAAATATTTGCCCTCTCAAATGAGAGGCTGAAACATGCCCTGCTTTCCAGTTGGGTCTTAAGTTCTTAACTCTCTAAGTCTAAAGTGTGTTTGATATTTAGGATGCCAGATTTCTATTCAGAGACGTTCCTCATACATGTATCTAACAGAACTTCTCATTGTACACCTCATTGTTGTGCCAATGGACATTGATTAATCACTGCACACAGTCTTGTAATGATCAGAGCTTCTTAGTCAAATGATCAGTTTTTCTGTGTTCTCAAAGTGATGTTTTGCTGTGAGCTCAGATAGTTTAACATTTTGTGGCATTTTAAAATTTAGTGGGCCTGACGTTTCGATCCTAGCAGGACCTTTCTCAAAGGCCTGAGAGAAAGGTCCTGCTAGGATCGAAACGTCAGGCCCACTAAATTTTAAGATTTACATTTTGGTAATTTTAGTCAGTAAGCAGTTTGCAACTTTTTTGTATATCACCTTAAGTCATTTATGGCATTTGTCGGTGCTGATGTGGAGTGGATTTGAATAGACCCGAGGCTTTGGTGTGTGTAGAGATGGACGACTTACCCGCGAAGAACATCAGCCACATGTTGATGATGATGTGCTCGGGAGTGAGGACACTCAGGGAGTTGTCGTCCTTCTCCTGGACAGCCTGCTTGGCCGAAGCCAGCATGGCGTCCAGCATGTCCCTGATCTCGCCGTCCTTGTACGTGGCCACGTGCTGCACGTACTTGCGCATGAGCAGCCTGTCCCTCTGCTCCTTGGCCTTGAGCAGGCCCTCGAACCACTTGTTGGGGAAGTGCCTGAGCCAGGGCAAGGCGTTGACGGGATGGATGGGCGAGAGGACCTTCAGGATCTCCGCCGAGTAGTCCAGAATGTCGTGCAGCTCGGGGTCGGTGTTTGAGTACCGCTCGCCGAAGGATATGTTGCAGAGGATGTTGAGGGAGGCCAGGTACAGGTCCTGGCAGGGGTTGAAAGCCTTGCCGTGGTAGTCCAGGATCTTGTTGATGAGGCAGTCGGCCTCCTCGCCGATCTTGACACCCAGGCTGCTGTTGTTGATGATTCGCAGGGCGCTCCGGCAGAGTTTTGTGTGCAGCCGCCACTGGTTGGTGTCCTTGCAGGTCAGGAAGCCCTTGTCGCCGACCAGAACGTCCATGCAGTAGATGTTGGGCCGGTGCGAGATGTCCAGCCCCTTGTAGGCCTCCTTGATGACCTCGTAGCTGTTCAGGATGACCACCCGCTGGGAGCCCAGCTTGATGCTGAAGACGTCGCCGTACTTCTTGGCCAGCTCCAGCATGGAGAGGTGGGGCGCCTTGCAGTCGATGCTCAGGGCGTTGCCGATCAGCGGGATGGAGGAGGGGCCGGGCGGCATCCGCCGGATGGTGTAGTCGTATTGCTCCTTGAGGTAGTACATGGCGCAGAGGGCTGTGCCGCACAGAGAAGCCGTGAGAATCATGCTTGGTCCGTATGCCTGCCGGTCTCGTCGCTGGGGGAAAACACTCGGATCGGGGTTTTCGTTGTTGTCGGTTGTCGTCGGAGATGAGCCGGGTTGTGGGATAGATTATCTGCGCAGCAAATGACAAGCCCGGAGAAAAGGAAGTTGGTTTTGGTAAACATTAATTGATGACACATGCGCTAGTGGGGGGAAGGGGGGGATCTTTGGTGGGGGATAGACTCTCCCGTCTTCGCTCTTGCCCTAATTTTTCAGAGGAGGGCCCGCGAAACTCTCAACGGTGACTAGTTACTCTGCACAGTGTCCTATTAGTGACGAACAAGTCCGTTGCACGTAGCCTCTCAGGGCAGCTGATGGGACAAGCAGAGTCACTTTTTGCTCTTGTTCCCAGCGCCAATACCCACTCTTATACCCTCCATTCCCCCTCCTCTGGAATCAGAAAAAAAAAAAAATGTACTCCTACACACTGGCTGTGATGGAGACGTGTGGACAGAGGCTCGCTTCCTGGGAAGTAGGGGCCGGAAAAATTCAAGGAATTTGCATGTGAATGGGCACACAATCCTCCCACTGTGGCTTTGTACTGCCAAGACCAAGATTGCGGGGGGGGGGGGGGGGGATTCATACACTTCCTGTTTTCTAGGATTTTTCTGGAGAAAAAAAATCAGGTCAACAACCACATCGAAGGACGTTCTCGCTATGAACATATTCATTGAGTGCAAATTGAGCGGAAAAGGGTAATGTTGGTGAAGAGTAGAGAAAAAACGGATGACTTTTATTCAGTAAGAAATTACACACTTGCTTGGCAGAGTAACAACTGATGTGACCACCTGTTGCTAATTATTAAAGGAATATTTTATTTTCTTTACAGGAAACAAAATATTTCAGCATTATGCCCTCTTGATTGGCCACAAACAAAATTTGTTGGTTTGGGTAAATACTAAATTACATGTACAGTACATGTACATCTACTTTACTGTACCTTTTTTTTAAAGCATTGAATGCTTGTCCATGGAATGTACATACTGATTAACAAACTATTTTATGATGTGCTTGATTATTAGGACCGGACTGAAGCTGAAAGTGGCTCATCAATTATTGATGAAAGATAAATGAATTTTCATTTTATGTGATAAAATGAAAAAATCAAAACCCTTTTGAAAGAGTGATTGAAATCTGTAAAAGAAAAAAAAAAAAAATTCTTTACAAAAAACATGAAAAAAAAACACGAAAGAATGTAACGAAATTGAATTATTTTTTTTTACACAGAAGGGGGCCTGTTTCTTTTCAGTAGTTCCTAATATGATTTGAAGGGTGAACAATTCCTCGACTAGCAATTGCTTGATCAAGTGCTACATTGGAAACATAATGCTGTGACTGTGAGTAAAGCAGACTATAGTACAAATGTACCCCCGCTACATTGTGCAGTGCACCTAGATACATGTGCACAATGCAAGCGGCAACTAAAAAACTCTATTGTACTTACTGTGTGTCACTCACACTATGACCATGTGCTTCCGTGAATGCCCCACGTCGCACATAACAGCCTACTCGCACGTGAAGTGCCACAACAGTGCAGCACTCACATAGAAATCCTGTGCCGGTTCAGTCATACAGTTGAGTCCCCTGTAGCCAACATGTGTCTGTTTTTGGCAGTGCCACGGGTGGTAGTGATACTGATGGTACCATGTGCGTAGTGGTCCCATGTGTGGTGCAGGGAGTTGCTCCAGTGCTACTGCCTAGGGTCCCCCAGCCATCGCCCTATTTATACGCACCACCCTTGGCCCAGCACCCCCCGACAGGGTGATAATGTACACTGTGTAGACTTGCCTTTTGTTCCACCCAATTTTGATTTGTGTTTCTGGATCACTGAATGTGTTGAAATGGGTCAAGCATTGGATTTCTCTGATTACAAGCTTCCACAGGGTCACTGGGTATCATTTTAATGCCCTCATTTTTTTTTTTTCAAACGGGGTGGTGGGGGTGGGTTGGCGGTAAGGGGAGAGGCGAGGGGGAGGGTGCTAGTTTTAGATGACTCAGTTACCCAAGTGACTGCCATATGCGCTTTCAGTAGTGTACACGTGTGTGTTTAAGCTAAATGGTTCCGGTAATCCAGTGGGGTGAACCTTGATCGATTGGATGGGTGACACTCGAAGGCCAACTGGCCGTCACCAAACCCCAGCCACAGAGGGTAAGAGGGAGTGGGAGGGAGTGAGGGAGGGGGGGGCACATTCCCCAGTTCATCAGGCAAATCAGAAATCGCCGTATCTGATCATTTGCTTGCGGGGGCGGGCGGGTCTACGGTTTTTCGTGGCAGTGGCAGCCAACCTCCTCCCCCCAACCCCCCCCCCCAAAAAAAAAGTGGGACGGAGTTAACTGGTACCCTGCTGGCAGAATCCGGTAGAACAACCACACATACACAGTACGTGTATGACACCGACTCGTTTTTTTTTTTTTTTTTTAAGGCCCAGCCCACCAGAGGTACGTCATGCACTCACGCACTCCCTGAGTGATTAACCAATCAGAATCCTGGTGCCTCTGCCACCCCCCCCCCCTCTCCTCTAAAAAAGAAAGAGAAAAAAAAGCACCACCTGCCCCCATACTTCACTACACGGGCCTCATGTGGGCTAGGACAACTCCACTGTTCACACCTCACGTGGTACATGTACAAATGTAGCTGTACAGCAGATAAGATATTTTATCTTGACAGGGCTTGGATTGGCCTCTGCTTTAAATTCCTGGTATCACAGATATGGCCTACCGGTAATTGAAATGTTTTTAGGCCATATCTGTGATACCACAGTACAACAAATGTTTTTCTTTCTGAAAGGGGAGGAGGCATCTTTGTATTTGTTACATGTAAATGTACACTGGACATGTAAACACAGTACTGTAGTGAACATTTATTGTTGCTCAATAAGTTGGAATAATCTTGATTTTTTCATATTTTTGCTCAATAAGTTGGAATACTCTTGACTTGTTCATATTGTTGCCTAATAAGTTGGAATAATCTTGACTTTTTCATATTGTTGCTCAATAAGTTGGAATAATCTTGATTTTTTTTATTGTATTGATTTTTTATGCACAATGTTTGAAACTGCTTACTGACTAAAGTGATCAAAAAGTGAGTATGAAAGATTAGGAGGGCCTGACGTTTCTATCCTACAGCAGGACCTTTCTCAGAGGCAGAATGAGATTGGTGCTGCTACGATACATTAGGTCCTGCTTACTGCCTTTTGTTTTAAGAAAGGTCCTGCTAGGATCGAAACGTCAGGCCGGCCCTCCTAATTTTTGTATTTTCATTGGGATATGTTTCAAAGAGGACTGATTGAGTGTTGAAGTGTTGAGAACATTATACACTTTATTCATCTGGTACAAATCACACTGTTATGATGATTAGGAAAAAGAGATTAAAACCATTTTTTTAAGCAACAGTGTACATGTTTACCCATGGATGGATCTGCCTGGATAATCAATTGCCCTTTGAAAGGAGACTAGGCACCTAGGAGAATATGACCTCAATTCAGCTTACAAGTTACAGTGCTGATTTATGAACAGCAATTTCTTTCAAATACATGTAGTTGAATAGGCAGTGCACAGATGCTATTCTGACTTTAATATAATACACAATGTACTTTTTTGTTCCCGAGAGAGAAGGAAATTTTGCTCTTCCAAAGTGACAAAACATAAGGCATGGACGCTAGAAGAACCCTTGCTCTATGCTATAACATATGTAGGTACATGTAATAAAGAATACTTCCCACTGGCAGTACACTCCCACTCCCAGATGTGGGTGCCGGGGTGTGCGTGCGTGCACATTGGCTGCCACTGCTGGGTGCTGGTTACCATTAGATTTGTCAAGGTTGGGTTCACTAGTCGTGTGGTCAGAGAACTCTGGACGGGCAGACTTGAAGGCTCCTGGTCCTTTCAGACTGCTGGCACCTTTTGTGTGCTACACTGTGCAACCACAGGGGCCCTGGCAAAAGAAATTGCACTGTGTCGAGCACACTGCCAACTGTCACTTTGTACCAGTGTAAATGTACACATGGGGACTTGATAAACAAACTGTATTTCTTCTACTTTCTCAGAACTAAAGTCCTTCAGTAAGATGTTTATAGTGGATGTATAACCTATGCAATAACCTACATGTATGTGTCACTCTCAAAATTTAGTGGGCCTGACGTTTCGATCCTAGCAGGACCTTTCTCAAAGGAAGAGTGAGATTTGCATTTTGGCAGATTTAGTCAGTAAGCAGTTTGCAACGTTTTTTCTAAATACCTGTACGTACGTACAATGGTACACCATGTAGTGCTTGAAAAAATGCACACACACAAAAAACGTCTGGAGCTGAGCTTGTGCAAAGGACTTTGCTTGCATGCATTTTACTGTACATGTATGTTTCTGCATGGACATATATATTACATGTACAGTGCTTTAGACTCATTCCCTGACCAGTCTATGACCCATTGGAATGTCAACATGGCACCGCGAGGTAACAAAACTAATCTATTGAGCAAGCAACAACAGCTTGAAAGGCATCACCTACTTCATTCTCCATTCCCATTACCCAGATCCATATCATTTTCAGTGAAGAGCCTAATTTGTTTCCGGAATCTCTTAAAAGGCTTATTAATATTATCCTCATCAATAGCTCGCTACAGCGTGACCCCGTTCTGAATGTTGTTCTCTGTCAGTAGTTTAGTATTTATCCATGGGGATGAAAACACAACAACCACCACGGGTTTGAACCCGTGTCATGGCTGATGCCAGTTGGATACAGAATGGATATTATTTTTTTTCTTGTTGCCCCACTCCCATCGGGGGGATTGTGACAGGAGCAGTTGAACAGCACGGTCCCCTAGCCCACTTCTGTGGTTAAAGACCTCAGAAACATTTACCTCCAGCACAGTCAAGGACACATGCATTATTCATGACTACTTTCTTGTGTGTTATTGTCATTGAGATCTGTAAACTACCGAGCTTTGTTGCCGATCATTCTCCTCCTCCCCCCCCCCTCCCCTCTTACAACCACCTCCACTGTCACTTACAACACGGGGGCGCATTTCGCCAGCAGCTATGTGCGACATTGGTGAGAGATTTCTATCGAGATATCCGAGTCAATAGCCTGGTATTTACGCAGACCTATTGTAGGCCCTGAATGCGGTGTTTGCCTTCCCCCGTGGTACAGTTGGTTTTGGCCTTCATTCATGCCCGTTC
The DNA here is from genome assembly GCA_949987565.1 of Luidia sarsii. Lineage (NCBI taxonomy): Eukaryota > Metazoa > Echinodermata > Asteroidea > Paxillosida > Luidiidae > Luidia > Luidia sarsii. The sequence continues at coordinate 2,204,293 of OX465109.1, forward strand.
TCTGGACGTGCCTGAGTGAGTTTAAGGGGGGAAGGAAGGGAACTTGGAGTCCCTCCACCGCTTGGAAGAGGCCGGGCCACACCGTGAGAGACACATCCCCAGGGGGGGGGGAAAGGCATAACCTACATTTGGACCGGGTTTCATGTCAAAGACCTTTTAACCTAGAAACATACAACTGCCAAACGAACGAGCAATGCTTTTGCCCCGTACTTGGGGGATAAAGCCCCCCCCACAAACATGACAAAAAAATTGACAAAGTGCTTAAGCATTTCTGTTGGATATTGATACTAGATAAAAAAAAAAAGCAACTGTGTTCATGGAACTTCAATGGTGTAGTATCCTACTGTACCACAGCAAGACTCACATAATGAAAGTTGAGAGCTGTGCTTGTTTCATTTGGAATGAAAACAAGTGGCAAGTTTCTGAATTTGTTGTTGTCGTTGTTGTTGTTGCTGATGCTGATGCTGTTGTTGTCTTTAAGGGATGGTTCAGAAAAGCGGCGTGCAAACTTACCTACAGTCGTTCGGCCGAAGTCAACTTGTGAGAGAGTACGGCAGATTGGAAAAGTATGCACATTGAAGTATTGCCCGGGAAATAGACGCGAAATAACAAGCAGCTGCTACGGTGATCCAGCACTGTGAGCAACCGGCGCTTAGTAGTGGTGTTAATTTTTTTGTCTTCGTACCGAAAGAGTAGGAAAAACAAATTTGGATTCACAGACGGGGCCGAGGGAGGAAGGGCGATCCAGCGCCAGTAGCGATCCAGCGCCGGTAGCGACCAGCGCTTTATAGCGACCAGCGCTTTATAGCGACCAGCGCTATGGAAGTATAAAAAAGGGGGAGGAAAACTCCGTCACCCTGATCAGATCAGCATCATCTTCACAACTGGCCGGGACGATCCCGCCCTTGCCTTTTTATACTTGTGAAGAAGGGGGGGGGGAGGGATATGGAAGGGAAGGGGTGGGGCTGGGTGATCTTGATCTGTTTCCATTGACGTGCAAACAGGTCAGCCAACTTGCCACGCTGCCTGGGCTAATTATTGCGCAGGCCATGTGATGACGAAGATGCTGTATATACATGTGTATATATATGTACATGGACAATATGCGTGCTTACGTGCGCATGACGACGCAAAATTGGCCTGGCACCAGGCACCTTTTAGGCGTACGGCACGGCCGTTTGCGCAGCGGCTATTTTTAGGGAACGTTTCTGGAGCATGACTCCTCGTACGATTGTCGTTACGCAAGTGCAAACATGTAGCTGGTCCCCTGCTTGATTAAACTCTGAGACATGCCTTCTTTGCCAGATGCACTGTAGGCATTTAGACGGTGGCCGTCTGTGCACAAACGGGGAGCCAACTTTGACCGCAACTCAACAGTGGCAGAGGATTGCCTGAGATTGATCAGGGTTTGTTTTTTTTCAGAGAAGCTCAGGTCGATGCTTTTCAGTCGGGGAGAGATTGCTTCTCAGAAGTTGGTATTTTCTCGACACGCCCACAGTCATTCGAGGTCATTTGAGTAGTGAACTGACACTGTGATGTCATAGTTCATGCTTTAGTGATGTCACAGTTGATGTCACGGTTCTGGGCAATCCTGACTTGTAAGTGATGCATGGTTGAAGGAAGGGAACATCCTGTCTGTTAACAGCTGGTCCTGAAATCTCAAGGGAGCTACTGGATAAGGTTTCATAGAGACCTATCTGGCTATATCCCCCCTCTCTCTTTGCATAGTCTAGCCTGTGAACATGTACACGTGTAGGTTCTTGCCAGCTTGTTGGTATTTGGTTTCATTGGTTCATATCCAGAAATGATGATATATTTTCGCCTGCAAAACTGACCCCCCACATCTCTTAGTGCAGGGGTGGATTTCACAAAGCCTTACGATGCATCGTAACTCAACTTACCCATCGTACATGTAAGTTGTGATAGGCCTTATAGGTTTCTGCGCATTGCTCATTGACCTGCGATTGATCGTAAGTTACGATGGGTTTGGTGAAATCGACTGCAGGACAACTTGCCTCGCAACATTCAGTTGTGCCCGGTGTTTGTGCTCATGTGTACGTGAGTGAAAAAACAATTCCATTACATGTCAGTGCGATCAACTTTCATCACACGCTGGCATTATTTGAAATCAGGCTCCTGTACAGCTCTGATCCGAGTCTACCGGTACATGTACACAAACTACACATTATACACACGTGCATGTACATGTGCACACTATTAAGCATCAGACATATCATGTCTGCACGTGCCTATTACTATTAGTCGGTTTCGTGCTCCCGCCGTCAACCTTTATCAGGTAATTATGTAAAGAGATCTCAGTCTATGTCTCAAGAGTCGAACGTTTCTGGCTCGAGGGAGAATTTCACGCGCACCTCAAGTACCGTAAACTGAGTCCAGTGTACATACTTGTCGGACGGGGCTGACTATTTATTTTGATGTACTCACACAAGACCGGCCAATTTCAGTCAAGGGCTGCCGTCGTGGAAACTGCTGACACGATTCAGAGAATCTGCCTCTTGAACTGGAATAGCATATTGGGAGCGGAACTCAAGAGAACTCTCCTTTGTTTGTTTTGGTTTGCTATATGTAACTTGCGCAAGCCAGCCAAATTAAATCTGCCTGTGAGCCATGTCTTTTTTTTTCTCTCCCAAAAGTGCCCTTAATATAAACCTCGACTGAGACTTAAAGGCCCAATACAACATTGGAAGACATCAATGTCCACAGATTTCCTTCTAATTTACAAAGTTTGTAAACGGTCATGATAGAATCCTCCTGTTGAAATCTTATGGTATGGGATGCTGTACTTCCCTACAAAATCTTCACTCAAACATCGACAAATATTACTTGCAAGTAATAAACTATTTCTTACACTACAGAATGGTGCAAAAACCGTGATGTTTTTGTTACCTTTTTCTACTTTCTCAGATCACCATTTGAGCTAAAATCTTCGCAGTATTGCTTTTTGGAATGTTTAATGATATAACACACAAACTATGGCAATCTTGTATAGGGCCTTTAAAGTGCTGACTTAATTTTTATTGCCGGTAAATCTCTTCGGACTGAAGAGAACGAGACAGATTTTTCTGTGTGAGTTTGATGCAGACTTGTTTTTGTTTTGTATGCGGGTATCCATAAAGAGATTCATTTGGAGCGTGCTTTCTGTACGTCAATCGCAGTATGACAATTTCAGTATAAACCCGGTGTCTGTTATCAGATGTTTGAATCAATGAATGTACGTTGACAGTATCTGTGGTACAGTAGATTTCGCCAAACTCATTGTACATGTAATAGGATCAATCGATGGATGATGTGCTTTGGTGCTAAACAACTGTTTGCAGCTTCATAAGTTTACATCCATTGTAAGTCAAGGAGTACGATGGATCATAAGGCTCTGTTCTACCGACCCCTGCCTTGTTCTATCGACATTACTTGTCACAGCAAGACTATACAGGCACTGCTTACCCTATTCAAATCTTTCAAATTAAGGATACTGTGCCTCGACTAGACGTGAACAAGGACAACTGCAACAGCCGCCTGTAGATAGTTTGCCTTTGACAGCCAAGGTTTTAGATTGATTGATAGAGAAAGGGCCTCCTCTCTTCTTCCCCCTGTCCAAGTAGTTCTTGTCAGAGAGTTGACTTTCCCAAGGAAATGCCAAATGGAAAATGTTGTCCCGAGTCCAGACTACACACCCAGAGATTCGTTTGTTGAAACGTGGTTGAGGTACTTTTCCATTCTGATTTTTGAACGTTCCTGTGTCGTCACCTAGTTCCCTGCCAATATGGGTTTGGGATACTTTGATTTATAAGTGATTTAATGTCTTACCTTGGCTGGTTTGCTTTTGGTCCGAGTCCAGTCCTAGCCTCAGTCTTTGCGTCCTCGTTTAGATGTCGTCGCAGAGAAAAGATGGCGGCGTCTGTTGGGGGAAAGTTCAATAGCTTTGTTCACGAGAGTTGTAAACCGTACGTGCATACGTACATGAACATGCACTGTGCATGTATGTACAAAGGGACACGTTTATAGAGACAGTTATGCTAAGTGCAACTCAAGAACTGTGGAAAGTGCAGTCTCAACTTTTCTTTCATGTCGGACGTTCACTTTAGAGCACCGTACCATGCACTGAAAAATTCACACGGTTTTTCGGAAGGGATAGGTGCTTGGTGAGAATGAACGGTTCGATTGCAAGTTTGAGTTTCAGACGCTGGACGAAGGAGTGAGAACTGGTGGCGCCGAAGCCTACGCAAATGTTGTGGGTTTTTTTTCTTGAGGGGGGTAGGAGAAATGCCCCCTTGGCGGGGTACATTCGGGCATTGTCAAGCACAATAGCCATTCATGAATCCAGATTGATTGATTTTGAAGTATGGCGGCCAAAACTTGCTTGCTGAAAGACAGCGAACCCCCCTTCCACCCCACCACGTCTCCTTCTCGTCCCTGTTCGGGGATACAAAAGAAAAGTTGAGCTTTTACTTACAGAGAGTGAAAGCATCCAGTCAGAGGCGAAGGCAAGGTTTGGGAGTCAAGTGCGGCCACCGTGGCCCCTCACTATAAGTTTGTTTTGTAACGAGGCTCGTTAACTAAGTGAGCAGCAGCCACTGCTGCGTAGATGTTGATCGTCTGTCGGCACCGGCAAGAATGACCCGTACCGGGGCTTGCTCCGTCTTTTAAATACTTTTTGACTGAGGCAGTGGTTAAGTTTCTGCGTGTGCACAGGGCCGGGGCGCCTTTTTTCATTTCACTCCAGTGAACATCTATCAGGCTGGGCCGGGCACAGAGGGTTGGGGGACACAGTCATTGGCCCATTTTGTCCTCCCGTGATTCAAGGATGCTCAGAACAAAAAGTAAAATGGGGCCATCATCCGGTGGTGAGGCGTGGCTCCCTGTCCCCATTTTCAATTCCGGGATATTTTGGGCTCCCATTGGTTGAGTTGTCTCCCGCTAGAGTTGGTATGGGCGGCGGTAATTGGTTGGCGTGTACACTTTACTGTACGAGCGTGTTGCTCAGTCCTTGTGATCACATCTCCGAGGTTCCACCCCTAGGTTGTATGCCATTGGACGAATCGCTACTTTTGGAGGGAGTGGCCTACTGTCCCGAATTTGTTTTTCGGTCGTCGACCACCGACCCAATTGGCTTGCCAAACTTCTTCAGACGTGAGTTGAAATTCTGCCGTCCCACTTTCTGATAGTTGGGGTGGCGCCTGAAAGTTTTCCAATTGGCCAGTCCACCAATTCTTGTTCACCATGCTTGAACAAACCACATTGGTGTGCAAATTAAGGATTGGTCTGATTCCTCAGGCCTTTTTTGTGACGGAATTCTTTTGGTGGAGTTTTTTTGAAGTCTTCAAAGTCGTGCTCTAGTTTCCTAAAGTGAGCCACAGACAAAAGTTGTTTGCACAGAGTCCCTCCTCCTACTTTCTAAAAATCAACTCCCAAAATACACTCAAAGCAAACTAGATCAAGTTGTACAAACATGTCAACACGTTTCATTTTGTCTTTTTTGGGAGAGAGAGGAGAGAGGGGAGGATCCTTTGTCGATGCATTAGCGATCACGCAATGTCATTTCCCTCGCTGCAGCTTTGTTCGGGGAGGACTTAACTCAGAAAGGGACGGGACAATAGGACGGCCCAGAATCGCTGGGCTTGCAAAAAGCCGTGCGTGTTTGATGTTGTTGCATGACTACCCATCCATGTGAAAGTCTCTCGCGTTGCCGGAGGTTGGGGGCCCAGTGGAGATTTGGAGCAGTAACCGGTAATGGTGGTATCTGGGACAGCCCAAGCCAACTTTGGTGGAAGAGCCTTGCCCCCCTTTTCATGGTAGAGCTCTCTTCTGGGAAAAAATAAGTGTGTTTACTCTCCTTTTGAAAAAAGAGGAGAAGTGGAACATTAACATAGTTTTCAGTGCCACCAGAGTACTTGACTAGAGATGGTAAAGACACAGTGATACCAATGCTGTCTTGGTCAGCACATGAGTGGTGATGGATTGGGATAAGGTAATTGGGAACCGGCTCCATGATCAGGCCTCGATGGCTGACAGGTTTCTCAGAGGTACTTCAACCGGTCAGCCTAATGTACTGTACCCACCACCCCGGACAGGTTGAACCCGAGCCAGTGGTTTGACGCACCAAACACTTTTCCAGTACCACCTGTATCTATGTACAGTGTATCTACAGGCCTTGATCTTAACCGAGGCCACCAAGGCCATTGGCCTGATGCCCTGTGGAGTTGGCCAGCATGCCCTTGACAACAATGGCACTGTCACTACCAACTTGGCCAGCGTGCCCTTGTGCAATTTCTCTTATTTGACCAGCAAGGTCCTGCCCCCCTTTTTCTTAAGATCGAGGCCTGTATCTAGATACCAAAACGCTCAACTGTCTTTGCTGGGATGGGGGCTGCCCATCAGAATCAGCCGACCATTACATGTAACTAACTGTCATACATACCTGATAACCCGTGTGCCTTTTCCTCAGAGGATTGTCACGCCCCATTTTTCACGTACTGTAAGATACATGTATAGAAGTTGACATACGTGCAAGCTTTGTAGCCGTAGACATATGTAGCAATAGCAGTCCCTCTCAACATTGACTCTGGTCTGATGCAGAGTGAAAGCTCTTTTTATAGGACATACTCGTCGGAGTCTTACAGATCATTTCCTCAGAGGCCCCCCCCCCCCCAAAAAAAGTATTTTTTTCTGCCACCATCATCGGTCTGTGGGTACAGACGCAAGCGTCTCACTTATTGGGTCTGGGAGGGGTGAGGGGTGGGTGGGGAATATTTGCATTACAAATGCCCACGTTATTATCGGGATGTCATCCTCTCATTAGACAGGTTTCTCTTCCTCCTCCTCCTCCTCCTCCTCCTCCTCCTCCTCCTCCCCCTCCCCCTCTTTTGACAGCACAGACAGCTCGCCGTGCGAGAAACATTTTGTGGGGGAGAGCCACCTGCTCGCGTGGCTCTGTTTCCTCGCGTCGTTCTGTTTCTCGTCTGTGCGCCGCGAGTGTGTGGGAGTGGGAGGCATTAACAACCTTGGCTGATCACAATGACACTGAGATGATGATGGTCCACTTGACCTTTTCAAAATCAATCCGAGGGGCCAAACTAAAATTAAGGCCTTTTTTTCCCCAAAAATTAATAACAGTATTACACAGGTCTTGCCTATTGAAGTACTGTACCACCCTGTCCCACATTTATTTTGTTCACCTCACTATTTATAACTTGCAAGGCGGTCCCCAAAGATCAGGTTTTACAGTCAGTACCAAGAGAATCTACGTATCTGTGCCATACATTTACCTATTACTATTTGGATTGAATCTGGGAAGGCCACCAGCTAAGGGCTGGATATTGTAGCTCTGATGGTAAGAGTGCTGGTACACTTGTACACATAACCAGAGGTCTCGGGTTCAAATCCTGGTCAAGTCAAAGTTTTCTTTTTCATTTGTCAATTTGTTCAAAACTTTCCTGTCAGTTTTTGCTTTATCTGTTTAAGATGCATTTGAGCGTCTGATGTTGTGATCACCTACATGTAGGTACAGAATATTGATATTAATATCAAAGAATATTACTATCAAAGCCAGACCTGTGTTGTGGAAGTTTTTTTGTTTTGTTTGCTGTGTAAGGTTTGGGGTCCAATTCCATGGTTTATTGACAAGGAAAAGTTGGTGAAGTTGGCTCTCTTTTGCCTCTTGATACATGTACTGTACATGGATACATCGGTGACCTTCAATGCAGTTTACAGTGACTGTGGACTCATTGGCTTGATTCAGCACCGTACAGTTGTACAGTGTATACATGTACGTTTGTGTACTCTTGGGTTGTATGACTCCATTGTCCTCCACTGCATAGTGCATACTCCCTTCATATAGTACATGTACTCTCAAACTCCATGTAGGACTGGTCAGATTTCAGCGGCTTTGGCTTCAAATTGCATGTAAGTCTATGGAGGTAGCCAATTCCCAGCTTTGTATTCTCAGTGGCTGAGGGCATTGAAACCGACTGCACAGCTGCACAATGTACTCTCACTTGCCCTGACCACGAGAGCGGTGATGTGTGTCAATTGCCACATTCATTGCACCATTGAGGAGGCTTCTCCAATTTCACGTGGCCTTTTGTATCCAGTAGACTATTCAGATGTCCAGGACTAGCGAATTAGAGTTGATTACCAAATCACCAAAAAGCCACTTTGAGGCCGAAAACCCATTTTTTTGCTCAATGATACGGTGACCCGCTCTTGTGAACTTGCGACGAATAGAACACACACTTCCCCAATCCCAGAATGTCATTCAACCTAGATTTTTTTTTAACAAGCAAATTGTCTCTCTCATAAATTGTAACTTATACAGGTTGACTCTCACAAACTGCCGGTGTTGCCCCTCATTTTCTCTGAACTTTATTCTGACGCTTATCAGTCAGAAATCGGTCCACTGTGAACTGCGGTCAACTTCTTCAGACATACACCTCTAAAGTGGTTTCATGTTTGCTTCCCTTCCCTGTGTGTGCCTAATTGATAGCAAACCAGGTCAAGCGGTCCGGGGTGGCTGACCCTGACCCAGCAGAGGGGCCCTCCCGGAGGTCAGCGGGTGACCCACTTGTGCGAAGACCCAGATACATTGTCACAGGCCTTGTGAGCACTTTTTGAACAAAAGGACCTCCGTAAATAATTTTGCGGACCGGTGGGAGCCTTCCCTGATTGGGCTCCGTTGCCCTCACACTAACCTTCTTTTGGGGCTAACACCTGCTGACTGTTTCCCCTGCATTCCTAGTGTGACCTATTTTCTTAAGAAGTCATAGTCGTTTGTACCTTTCCCTGCTCCACTGACCCATTTCTGCTGAACATGACATCAAGTTCTTCAAAAAAGACAATAACCAAATTATACCAATACTTTTATAATTAGTTAATCTGTGAATACACATAATCTCTTCATTCCACTGACAGAAGGCCACCTCCACACACTTAGCCCACTGACAGAAGGCCACCTCACCCCCTTAGCCCACTGACAGAAGGCCACCTCCACACAATTAGCCCACTGACAGAAGGCCACCTCACCCCCTTAGCCCACTGACAGAAGGCCACCTCCACCCCCTTAGCCCACTGACAGAAGGCCACCTCACCCTCTTAGCCTGATGACAGAAGGCCACCTCCACCCACTTAGCCCACTGACAGAAGGCCACCTCACCCCTTAGCCCACTGACAGAACTCCACCTCCACCCTGTAGTCCACTGACAAAGCTACCACTAGGCCACTGGCAGAAGGCCACCTGTACCCCTTAGCTCACTGACAGAAGGCCACGTCCACCCCTTAGCCCACTGACAGAAGGCAGCGTCCACCCCTTAGCCCACTGACATAGGGCCACCTCCACCCCCTTAGCCCACTAACAGAGGGCCACCTCCACCCCCTTAGCCCACTGACAGAACTCCACCTCCACCCTGTAGTCCACTGACAAAGCCACCACTAGGCCACTGGCAGATGGCCACCTGTACCCCTTAGCTCACTGACAGAAGGCCACGTCCACCCCTTAGCCCACTGCCATAGGGCCACGTCCACCCCTTAGCCCACTGCCGTAGGGCCACCTCCACCCCCTTAGCCCACTGGCAGAAAGCCACCTCCACCCCCTAAGCCTAGCCCACTGGCAAGGCACATTGACCCTTGGGCCTAAAGTACAATATAAAGCATAAGACATACTGTAGTTACTCATGGGACCCAGTCACTTTCCACCTGCTCCAATTAATGCAAGCACCCACAACATAAATCACCTGTGTCTCATAAACCAACTTTGCCAGTGGGCACCTCATCAATGGACAGATATTGCCCCCTTTCCTCTAACCCCTTTTTCATGGCAGTGGTTTAATATCATCATGGACGATATCACCGACCTTAATTAAATCACTTGTGCAGTGCATGTATTATGTAGGTTAAGGCAATGTAGCTTAAGGGAATTAGGCAATCCTTTTCAAACCAAGGGTGATACCTTGAACTATTTTGAATTGTACACATAACATGTATTTCTTTCCACATTTTCAAAGCCCAAGGGCCTAGTGATAACACTCTCTGATTGACTTAACACGTGTTTGCCAATGGGGACTAAAGATAGCCTTGGGCCACCTGATGCTGTGTGTGTTGGCAGTTGGGGGCCGAAGCCTACGTGTACATTGTACAGGTTCTGGGCCAATCCCAAAAAATCGCAGTGAGAGATACTGTACGACTGCATCCCACTGTGCATAGGGGAGCTCTGTGGAGTCAGTGCAGTGTGCTTGCTGAATCTGATGCTGACAAATTCGGAGGTGCCCGTCTCTGGTGGTTCAGAGACAGGAGAAGATGATGGGTCTGGGGTCGCTGTAGATTTGCCTTGGTCGCTCTAGGCCCCCCTGGCTTCTCGCCCAAGATGAAGGCCGCATGCAAGGGCAAGTCCTTAGGAGTACCAGTTTATCATTGAGAGCAGTTTTTTGCCACATGCATCTCATATTGGCAGCATTGTGTGACTTTGTCATAACTGGGTTGATTTATTGGACTCGGGTCAAGGGGATGCTCAGTCCCTTTGTTTTCCCGTTGACTTCCGTTGCAATTGATTTACCGGTACGTCAAACAAACAAAAGGAAAAATTTGCAATTGATTTATGATGTTTTTTTGGGGGGGCTTGCGTGATGGGGCCGCACAAAAAAAAAAACTTGCTCAGGGTAACTCTCCCTCGGAGAGACCACGGATGAAACAACACATTCATACACAAAATATAAATTTCCAAACCTAATAAAAACAATGGAGAAGGATAAGAACACCAGGCCCCATGGACCCGAAGTAGGTCAAGGTAAACAGGCACCCGAATTGGGAATATGCATCTGGATTTCAGGGTTAATTTGTCTCAGTTGGTGCGAACCATTGGGCCCTGCATGAAGCCTTCCGTCGCTGTTCCGACAGCATGCCAACAGTGCACTGACGTGATGCGGTGTGCTCCTCCCATAATCCTCCCCTTCGGCTACATGTATCAGCGCACGATACGCTTTCCACAGTCGCGTGAATGGCACCCACGTGGTACAGTGTACACGTACAATTAGCCAGCCTGATGCTAACACACCCACTCCTCAACTCCCCCCCCTCTCACCCACACACACGCTCACACTTCACCCCCTTTTTGGGGGCATTCCCCCCCCCCCCCCGGAAATCCCGGTCACAGCCCAGTAATCAACCCAAATGGGGATACCACCCATTTTTCGTGGGGTGTTTGCTCGACCCACTTTCCATTCACTGGGGTGCGTTTAGTGTAAGGGCTTGCCCCGTTGCTTTAGCTCACACAACCCCAATGCCCAGGCAGAGAACTAGGCCAGTACACACAGAGGTAAGTTCTACTTATTACTTGCCCCTCCACCCTCGCCCCTCCCCTACTCCTCCCCAAAAAAGGAACCCTGATATGGACCCTGGGTTTTGCGGCCGCTGTCAGATCAACAAAACAAAAACAATCCACAATAATAATTACCCTTGGAAGGAACTTTTGTAGTTTGATTGTACGTACTACTGTTGGTTGAACTTGAAGCAATGTGTAAACCGGAAAAGAATCTCTCAGGAGCAACAAAGTGGTTTACAATTGCCCAACAATTTGTATTCCCCCCCCCCCTTTCGCCCTTTCGCCTAGGGATGTCCACTTTCAGCCTTTTCCATTCAAAAAGCTCGGGCCAATTCAAGTCCAACCATCTACATGTATGGTCCAACACAGACCACATGTACATTGTACACGTGCACAGGTCCTTTACCTGGAGGCTGCTCTGGTGTGTATTTCAGGCTCTCAGATCAAACTGGCCTCCTCAATTCAGCTGTCAGTCAGGCTCAGCATGCTGGAGTGCAGTGCGCGTGCACACCTCACAAAAGTCAATTGCGTCCATGTACATGTACCTGGTCTTGTTGGATCGTGCACATGTACATGACATGTACTCAGTTCAGGCATACAGTACTTGGAAGACATCCCTACATACACGTGCGTCGAGTTCCGGCAGTCTGTTTTTCACACGCGAAACCTTGTTCTAGTGCTGGAACCACACAAACACGACCCAAGATCACACAAAACCTTTCCGCCAAGGTTGTTCACGAACAGCTGAGAACGCGCACGCCCGAACTCGACCATGTACAATGTATAGTAGAATCAGAACAGACACAACCAGCACACACTGGACTGCAGTTTGTAATACATTAGAACGTCGTTATAACGAACATTCCGGAATCCATAAAAATTGTTCGGTGTTGCAGTCGTTCGTTAGGTCTATAGCAGTTGCGGCCACATATTTTGTACACAAAAATCGGGAGCCGAAGGCCATGTTTGTTGTAGCCGAATGTTCGGTATATTGGCGTTCGTTATAGCGACGTTCCACTGTGTAAGATACACATGCACATGTGCAATGCACTTGTTTGCATGCCTCTGGTTCATCCCCAATACAAAGTCTGCCCTTTGTGGACGTGAACGCATTCTGTGTGTACATGCAGATAAGAGAGGCGCTAATCGTTTCGCACTCAATATGAATATGGGACTGCCAGCTGTGCACAGCTCCACAATCCTTGGCATTGCCGTGACAACAGCCGTGACTCTAGACTTTGGTCATTTTACTGTACTAAAAGCTGATTTGGGAATATGAGCGCTAATTGGGTCTTAATAGAGGGGCAGAGAATGGTCCGGAGTGGACCAGTTTGTACACCTGGGTGTAAAATGGGGTTAATTGCGCACCCTTTCAGTTGTCTATCTCCTAATATCTGGGTGCCTGAACTTAAGAGCTATCGAACTTGCGCCTCATTGTTTGTCTTTCCGGTTATAACCTTCCAAACTTTGGAAGTCTGAACAGAAACTGGGGTCTGCTATAAAAGTGTCATTGTGGCCCACTTTTTGCCACCAAAACTTCAGACCACGTTTTTGTATCGTTCTTTCATTCTCTATGAGTTCCATGTGCCCCGTCACTACTTGACTTGAATCTTTGATGAGCAGGTGCTCCGTGACCCTTTGTTTTCTAGATTGTAAGAGTTCAGCTGAACATTGAAGTTCAAATTGCTTTTTTAAATGAGCCTGTCTGTGTACTTATAGCAATAAATAAATTTCAAGTACATGTGCTGCATACATACAAGTGTATACGTGCATGATTAAGTACATGTACTTGTACATGTACATGTAGGTCTACTGTGCTCATCTTACATGTACCTGGAGAGCCACTACTGTTGCATATTTCCCTAGAGGGCGTAATACCTTCGCTAAGATTTCACACATTAGCCTCCCAGCATGCCCTGCGGCATACACGCCATGTTACATATAGCTTCCTCTTTTCTCTAAGGGGCCATCAGCGTAGGACGTACAACATTTTCAGTGACGTGATTCTCCTGGATTTTGTTCTTCGCTGGATTTATATTTGCCAAGTATTGATTAGATAAAGACAGTAGAGTTTGTGTTTCTTCAGAGTCTTCGTTTGAGTCTTCATTTGGATTTATTATGGCTTCACGGGAGAAAAACGCGAAGCGTAAGTCGGCTAAGGGTGGGGCTGTACCTTTGGACGTGGGTTACACGGTGGGGAGGGATTACACCACATGTACATGTACGTGTTCAGTACATGTGTATAAGTACATGTACATGTAACACGCCTCACGTAAAGCCAGAGGTCTTGGGTTCATGTCCAGGTCCAGTAACAGTTCAGAAGTTCTATAGTTCCCAGTCAGTTTTTCCTTCATTTGTTTGTCACTTTGACCCACATGTGTGTGTAACTTTGTTGTAATAAGTGAACTTGCCATCTGTGAGTTTTGTACATTGTACATACTGTACATGTACATGTACAGTGTACATGTATAACTTCATTGTGTATGTGTAATTTTTGTAAGCTTTTATTGCCAAGTTTGGTTCACAGAAGGGTACATGTGCATAATAGAATGTGCCATATTGTGTTAGCTACACCCCACATGTTACATTGTGTACATGTATGTATAATTTTTTAAGCTTTTATTGCCAAGTTTGGTTTACAGAAGGGTACATGTACATGTGCATAATAGAATGTGCCATATTGTGTTAGCTACACCCCACATGTATAACTACATGTACATTGTGTACATGTATGTGTAATTTGTTAAGCTTTTATTGCCAAGTTTGGTTCACAGAAGGGTACATGTGCATAATAGAATGTGCCATATTGTGTTAGCTACACACCACACATACATACATGTACAGTACATGTACATGTAGCTACAGTACAGTATGTTGATGTGTGTTGAGTTATACACATGTACCTGGTACACTGGACATTGTACATGTACATGTACTGTAAGGGGGCTGCATGTGTATAGAATCGTATTGGATTGCAGTTGGTTATGTTTAGATTGTATTTTGTGAGACGGGCACTTTTTGAATGAACTCCACGGAGGCAGGGGAGTAGAGGCTGATGTGTTATTGTGGAAGTAATCGGCCTGATGCAAAAATAATAAAATGCACGCATCCCTTAAGAATCACAAGCTGAGCGTGAATCATATTTCCATTGGGAAAGGTCACTGCAGGTCTCCCCTGAAATACTTCCAAGTTGAACTTGGGGGGAGAATCCCACCCATTTTCGTCCTTGTCAACCCAGACCCCCCCCTCCCTCCCCTCCGCTCCATTCCCCCTGTCAGAGCCAATCCCTTCTGCTTCACGGTGCATTATAAATGTGTGATTTAGGATTGCGGCGTTAACACTATTTTGATTAGCCAATTGGAACTTTGAAATTTGGCAGGTGTTTTAGGGCGAAGGTGACATTTGCGGCGTACAGTAGGCCTACCTACATGTATAAATCACCTCATTCTACATCGGCTGCACATCCGGCATTAGAAGAAGAAGTACAATTTGTTGTTTTTTGAGAAATGAGGGTTGGTATTGTAGCTTCATTTATTAACTGCATGTGCTTTTTAGAAGGCATGGAAGGCATCAATTAGAATGCATTTCAACTTTATATAAGCAAGCCCTGTTTAATATTGATTTTTAATCCGCCATCTGAATGTACCACACAACCTCGTCCCATGCACAGTTGGCTGAAGTGGGTGGGACATCTGCGGCTGAAACTCAAAGAGTCACGGTCATGGGTTTGAATCAAACCTCCATGTACATGTACATGTATCTGGTATTAGTACATAGAGTATTTGGAACACCAGACCAACTTGCTGACAATAGAGTTTCAACACTGATGCATCCCTTTGTAAAGGTCATGATAGGATTGAAGCATCAGACCTGTACATGTAGTTACGTGTACATGGGGCCACTCTAGTAAGAATATTGTTATTTATAACAATTTATATTTCAGGTGATATACACAAATTTTGCAAACTGCTTACTGACTAAAATTACCAAAATGCAAATCTTAAAATATAGTGGGCCTGACGATTATATGATTTATGATTTGGAAAAGAAAGGTTAGTGGTTACATAGAATTGTTATTCTAGAATCTGCAATACTTAGCCTTTTCAACACAAAGTTTACCCGGTACTTGTTCGGCTTACCAGATGTACACACCTTTGACGTGCTGTCGGCCTGCAGGTGTATATCATTATCCACCGTTTAGTTTAATTCCACAGTGAGACACACACCGACCCGTTTCCAGGAAGACTCCACTACTCCAAGGTCCACCAGCCAGTAACTCTGAGTGCACTCAACTTCTTTGTAAGGTCCAGGGTGAGACCCCCCCTCCCCCTCACCCCAAAAAAGAAATCAAAACAAATTGAGAAAGGTTGCAAACTGTATGACACCTTGGAGTGTGGAATTTACGAGGAGCGTTGCGTGAGGGTAGACTTTACATTATGGGTGCTTCCCTGACAGGTGAGAGGCTGGTTGTGAAACAGGTAGCACCTTTTTCCCCCCCCCACCTAACAAATCTCTGGAGAAAATGCGTTAAAAAAAAAGCAGGCTGAGGTCAGTTGTGTTGGTTCCTCTGCACCTGTGTAGATAGCGACAACAGTATTTTACAGTCAGCGTTCGGCTTGACAGTTTTCTTTCGTCTTTCTGTAGTACTTTTTGGTCAGGGCCTTTTAAGAAGAAAAAAAATTCCGACCCCCTTCTCCTCTCCTCTTGGTTGCTGCCAGGTCAATTGCAGTCAGCACCTCAGCTCGGAGAGGAAGTATGTAATGGGAAAATGAAATTCTGGATGTTAGCCCAGCTTCGCCTCGCGCCTTGTGGATGCAGGCGGCTGGTGGGGCATTTTGATTGATTCCTTACGCAGCCGACTGAATGGGTGGCGTGCGTGCGTGAGTGTGTGTGTGTGATGAAAGTTACGCATCCAGAGAACTTGCCAGTCTGGGGCAAGGAGGGGAGAGGTTGCGCGGCCTCTTCTATTTTCCGTCTCTCCTTCGAGAAAAAGAAAGTTGCTGGTACTGTATGGGTCAATTACCGGTATCTCTCTGCGAGCTTTCTTCTTTTCCTCCACTGGGTTTAGCCTTGGTGCGCTGGGTTGCAACGGCCTCTCAAAGTAGGCCGATGTCCGACTGCATTTGATTGCTTTCACAGTCCGTAAGAAGAGCTTGTTAATCAACTTCAAATCTGAGCTGAGACACACGCAAAGGGTGCTTGAAGCTGAAGAAGGAGCATGTATGTATGTCCAAGATCCTTGGCTGCTGGTAGCTGGTTCCCTGCGCGCTCTCGTCAGTGTCAACCCTCAGAATGCTGCCGAAACAAACACTGGCGCCCTGACTGAGGATGGTTACTTGATAAACACGCACACTCCCGGGATAGGCCACCCCCACCCCTGCCCCCCAACTCCATCACCCTCTTTTTTTTTGGTGGGTGGGGGTGGGGGGGGGGGTCTGGCATCCCACCTTCATCAATCAGAATTCTCATTCAAGAAAATAAGCCCTCCTGTCTATCCCTCATCCATCGTCAAGTTCCTACAAACTTTCCCCCTGTGCTCCTGTTGCCACCCTTCCCCATTCCCCCTTCTCTTCCTGACACGTTGATCTTACCATGATCTTACTCACCCCCCCCCCCTCTCCCCCCTTCCATATCCCCCACCTCATTCCCCTCCTCCCTCACAGATACAGTACCTCTCTCTCTCCCCTCTAAAACCCCGTCGGGATTCCTAGAACCAATGGCCACTTGATGTTGCCAGTTTGGAATGTAGCGGAGAGGGGGGTGTGAAAGCCAGACACCACACCTGGGCTGTTTACCACAAACAGTAAATTATCCCTCGTAATTTTGTCACCTAAGAATGGAGGCCTGAGTGTTCCTGTTTTCCCCCTATATGCACGTTCAAACTTGGAAATCATAATCGGCATTGCCACGTTTCTGCAGCTTTTCCATTTCTCACGCTTGATGGGAAAGATGCACCGCTTGCAAGAGTTTGACGGACACGTTGATGGCCTCGACACATCTCGTCTATCTTATCTCAATTGATTGGAACTTGGCACTCATTGGCACATGTGCAGTGAAGATGGCATTTGTCATTCTCATCAATTGATATCTAGGTCCATCGGTAACACCGTCCTAAGACGAGTAGCAGGTACACACATGTTTGAGAGCCCTCTCCTCACTTCCGTGCCGCCTCCTTGATAGTTCAGGATGCAATTAAGATTGCAGTGAAGCTTCCAAGCCTTTATACACAAACTGTTTGCGATTATGGAACTCCTCAAGAAGCAGAAAGACTCCCCGTTGAGAGACGGACCAGTCTCAACTCATGAGATGCGTTTACCTCTTTCTGTAGACTCAGGCCAAGGACTTATTGAAATCTGTTTACAAGATGACCATCCACACTTCACCTCCTCTCAGAAGTACGGACACCATTCACCATTGCATTTGACCTTACAAGTTACACGCCTCTGAAAATGGCCAGTATCTCCTTTTCCCGACACCCCAACCCCTGCCCAAAAGAGGTGTACTTTTTTTTTAAGTGGAGGAGAACCTCCAATCCTTTGAGCTTCCTCGGAGGCTACCTGGCCACGTTGCCGTCGTACAGAAGCCAACTATTCCAGCAATGTCTATATTTAGCGGTTGGCTGGTGGGAATAAACATGCTGGGCTTCGTTATCAACATGTGACATCCGGAGATAAACTTGTCAGTCCACCAGGGATTTTTGAAATGGTTTGAAATCTTATTACTTGTTGAATAGCCCCCCAGGTCAGTCTTAATTATTAGATATGTGCATTCTGTTGAAATACAGTATACCTTCGTGTAGGCTCTATTAGGTCTATTTGTGATAGTGTGCGGGTGCTTGCAGTGGTTGGCTTAAAGCCCCCACACAACATTGGTAAGATCGAAAAACAGAAATGTTCACAGATTTACATGAAACTTATACAGTTTGAAGATGGTTATAGTAGAAACCTCACTGAAATATTTCTGCCTAAAATGTTGTATTTTGGGAGAAATGAGTAAAAGAAATAGTTTACGTCTCACCAAGATCTAAACTATTTTTCGGAACAGTACGGCATTGAATGCTGCATTATCGCGAAACAGATGAAGCGGTTTTCACGATTTTCTCGAGACTCGGTCGGCAGATTGAGCTGAAATTTTCACAGGTGTGCTATTTCATGCATATGTTGGATCAGACAACGTATAGATGCTATTCTTTGACCTCAACCAATGTTGTGTAGTGGCTTTAAATGTCCAATTTCATGGAATCTGTTACTAATGAGGTTTGAAGGTTTTCATGGTGAGAATAGCAAGAGTAATAGGTTTGCAGTAACACCATGCACAGTTCTCTTTTGTGAGTATGTGCGGTTCTGAAAAGAACTGGAGGAACTTGTCGTTTTGAACAGTGTACTCTGCAGCAGTCTCCTGAAGACTGTTCAAACGTCAAGTTTCTCCGGTTCTTTTCAGAACCATATATACCCGGTACTCACGAAAGAGAACTTTGCACGGTGTCACTGCAAACCTATTACTCCTGAATCCTATACTACATTAGCAAAAAATCTTTGCTTACCGTAGCATATATTCTTTGCTTTAAATGGCTTGTGTATTTCAAGAGCTGAAAGTCTTGCTAACGGATTCCATGAAATAGATGTGTACATGACTACATGTACAGTATGCTAAACACTGCCCACAAGCACAGAATTACACTCCATGAAACTGGACCCTGTTGTCTTGCTAATGGCTAAAGGGCTACCGTACTTGGACTGTGTATTTGTATAGGCTCAAATAGCCATGGCTTTCCCCATGTCTCGTGCATATGTACACTGTACAGTACATGTAATAGCCCCTGTGCCCCTCCAGGAGAAAACCAGACCAAGACCAGCATCTGTATGGTTTCACACAGCTCAAGATATGTCATTCAATTGCATCCTTTGTGATTGGTACATATGTACATGTACACACATACACTTTCATATGTGCTAGCCCATTGGTACTGTACATATGGTAAATGTGCTCTACATGTACCTTTGGGACGGTAGTGTTGATGAGAAGTGTTTATAGAGTCAGCAATATCGTGCAACCATTTAACTTGGTCAGCTACATGTACCATGGAGGGGTGGGGGTGGGGACCCTGGTACAGTACCTCTTGGTTTTCCTCCACATGACACTATGCGTGTATACACATAATACATAATACATGCACATGTACATGTACATTGTTGTATTTGTAAGTCTTCACACTGGAGAAGCTGCAATCATTGCCAGCTCTCCGTCCAACAGTTGTTGACTTGAGGGCAAGTGTAGATGTAAGTGTGAGTGACTCAGTTACAACTCTCCCATTGACCTTGGAGTATGATTCCCAAAGTACACGTGCAAGCAGCTAATGTAATGTTCCAAGTATAGGAAGTCGGGTATACTTGACTGTAGACAAGTTGTGTAGGCCTGTACTTGAACTTGGAAAGTTGGGTATACCTGAACTTGGAAAGTTGGGTATACTTGAACTTGGAAAGTTGGGTATACCTGAACTTGGAAAGTTGGGTATACTTGAACTTGGAAAGTTGGGTATACCTAAACTTGGAAAGTTGGGTATATCTGAACTTGGAAAGTTGGGTATACTCGAACTTGGAAAGTTGGGTATACCTGAACTTGGAAAGTTTGGTATACTTGAACTTGGAAAGTTGGGTATACCTGAACTTGGAAAGTTGAGTATACCTGAAATTGGAAAGTTGAGTATACCTTAACTTGGAAAGTTGGGTATACTTGAACTTGGAAAGTTAGGTATACCTGAACTTGGAAAATTGGGTATACCTGAACTTGGAAAATTGGGTATACCTGAACTTGGAAAGTTAGGTATACCTGAACTTGGAAAGTTGGGTAAACCTGAACTTGGAAAGTTGGGTATACTTGAACTTGGAAAATTGGGTATACCTGAACTTGGAAAGTTAGGTATACCTGGACTTGGAAAGTTGGGTATACCTGAACTTGGAAAGTTGGGTATACCTGAACTTGGAAAGTTGGGTATACCTGAACTTGGAAAGTTGGGTATACCTGAACTTGGAAAGTTGGGTATACTTGAACTTGGAAAGTTGGGTATACCTGAACTTGGAAAGTTGGGTATACTTGAACTTGGAAAGTTGGGTATACCTGAACTTGAAAAATTGGGTATACTCGAACTTGGAAAGTTGGGTATACCTGAACTTGAAAAATTGGGTATACTCGAACTTGGAAAGTTGGGTATACTCGAACTTGGAAAGTTGGGTATGTAGTTGAATGAACCCTACCTCTACCTGAACCTTCAGAATACTCAAAACTTCATTGAATTAAATGAAAAAACAACTGTTGCAAACTGCTCACTAATGAAAATGACCGGCAATACATAAATCAAAGGCCTTTGAGAAAGGTCCTGCTGGGATCGACTTGAACTTTTGAAAACATCATTGATTTAGAGTCTAAAAGTTTGCACCATTTTCCATGTATTTGTTAAACCAAAGAAAGAAGGATGAGATCCAATCAGGCACACATGCCACAGTCTGAAACTACACCTACCTTTACTCTTCCCAAGCTTCCCTCTTTCCTGTTTCCCCAGATCAGCCGATGATCACTTGTCCCTACATTCTATTCCCTAGTGTCCAGTCAAGCTGGTATTGATGGCGATTCGGTAGTCCGCCCAAACACAGATGCGTGCCACCGATGCAGAGTTCAGATTTGATGTGCCGTACAGACAGCCCAGCGCGCTTTGTTTACAATCTTCAACTTTCCCACCACCATGCGCCCTGCAGCCAGGATCCGAAAGGATCGCCCAGTGCGTTCCACACCACACCCTGACAATAGCCCCCCTTTTGCACCCACCAACAATTGGGCACTGTACTCCCTAATGAGGTGAAGTATGCCCACCCCTACCCCTACCCCCACCAAGACCGGATCCGCATAGCTCTCCTCCCTCCTCTTTTCGAAAGGGGCGAGCGAAAATTAGATATTCCTCCTAACAAAAACCGAGAGCCTGCTGGGTGGGTGAAATTCGGAGCGGTTGTTGCCCGATGACTGCCGGTCCGCCCGGCATGGGGAGAAGGAGCTGTGCCTGAGCGTGGAAGAACAGTGGGAAAGTACAATGCCCTGTAGGTAGCCCTTCTGCCGATGGTACTAGCACCCTATAGATACATGTAGCTAATATTCACCCACCGTTGTTCCCCTCCCCGGGTGATTCCATCCCTCCGCAGTCCCCCAACAATGGGCTTCAAACTGGGCTGAGAGGGCTTCACCCTTTAGTAGCAGTAGGCTCGCTGGATCTTGTTTAGCCCAATAAGTGGTTGACAAGTTGACACCCACAATAGCTCTCACAGATCACTTTGCTAAAGTTCTTGAGGGCTTCATTGCCCAGATGCCTCCTTATGATTGTACACAAACAAAATTGGCTATCTATCTGATACAAACTTTTTAAGTTACATGTTCACTGTACATTTACATGAAGTCATGGGATTGGAGTGTCTTGGTCAGATCATGAAGCAATCACTTGATGAATGAATGTGATATTTATTTTTCTCAATGATGCAAAACAAACCCATTTTTTGTTGTGGTCATTGTGAAACAATCAAATTTTGACTTTCATTTCCGTTCTTTGTCGGGAACAAGTTCGCCCTCCCTGCAGCAACCTTCAGATCACATTGTTACGCAATCTTTTGATGCTTATTTAATTTTTACCCACCCGTGGATTCAGACCGGCCCACTCATCCATGACCCTTGCTCTTTCTCTTTCATTCAATCGATGATCATTTCCACATATTCGATCAATTACGAAAAAGAAAGTTGGCCATACCCTGCATGTTTATAATACAGTGGGTGGATGTGGGGGTAGTGAGAAAGTGGAACAACTATCTGTGGATTCTTAGAACATTACATTGACAGTGCCTCGCTTTTTTTGAAACGTCATCCCGCCAATGATTACCAAATGAAATGCCTGTTGAACTGCTAAGATTTAGGAAACTGAAAATGTATGAACTGCTAAGATTTAAGAAAAACCGCAAAGAAAAGGTTGTTGACTGAGGTAGGTTTTGGTCAATGTACATGTAGAATGAACATTTGGGCAGAAAGTGGCCCCTAAACCCCTCCCCTCCCCCCTAGAAATATGATTGAGTGTGTCAAGTGATCCAGCAGACAGTGTGCCCCTTGTGCATTGTTAAAATGCCATTTAGCACCTTTCATTCTTGGTATGAAATATGCATCCATGTGGGCTTTGTCCACCCCCCCCCCCCAAATAAAAAAAACCAAAAAAAAAAAAAAATCAGGCATTTTTGGGGGATACTTCTTAAAATAGAAGCCAAAGTCCAGAGATCGTACATGTAACTCAAAAGTGCTGGGGGTACAAACATTGTACTATATACATGTAGATCTCTCCTTAGACTAATACTGGTAGTACAGTGTACATGTACTGTACGTGGAAAGTATCTCATATGATCTCATGTTGCGATGCACTCTGTACATGTACCGGTACATGGATGTGATTAAACATGACCAACAGTCACCTGTTGTAGTGCATTCATTGCAGTTTTCTCTTGCCATTCCATTGGGAAGAAGTTTTAAAAATGGATCCTTCAATTTTGGGGCTGTCTATCATTATTGTCTGCATTAACTGGAGTCGGGTCGTGATCCTGATTTTGAAGTGATTTAAAAAAAAAATTTTTTATAACCACGTGATTACAGGAAAGAAAGACACCAAACCATGATATGATCCTGAGACCTCTGGATTGATATGCACTATGCAGTTTGCTATACCACCTAAGCTTTCCAGACCCTATAGCCGCGTTTCCACTGGACTTATTCTTGTCAAAGTTTCCGAGACTATGGTTACTTTTCCCATTTTAAGTCCAGTGGAAACGGCCCAGTTAAATTTCCTCTCGGTTAATTTAACCGAGCCGAATGGTTACTTTTACCGGCCAACCTCTGCCCAGTAAAAGTGACCAGGTAAGTTTAACCGAGCCGATTAGTCCAGTGGAAATGCACCACTCGGTTAAACGCGACTCGGTAAAAAAACACATCCGGCCTAAAGGCATAACACGTACATGCACTGTGCACAGCGTCTGCTTCATATTGCATGCTAAAATGTACACACGTACATTGTGTATCCGGCTGACACTTGACCTTCATGAGCCGTTATATTGCCAGCTCGGTTACTTTAACCATCGTCTCGGTTAAATTTGACTGATTTTAAACATTTCAAAATTTTTAAATTTGTTTACCGAGACGTCGTGTTCGGATTGTACTTTTCGGCTCGGTTAAACTGACCTGGTCAATTTAACCGGGCAGAAGTCGGTCGGTTAAACTACCCACTGGATTCGGGTAAGTTACCTGGGAGGAAAACTTCCTGGGCTGTCCGCACTGGACTTAAAATGGTCAATTTACCCATTTGCTCATTTAGTTTACCCATTTTAAGTCCAGTGCGGACGCGGCTTTAGAGTATTGTTGGCACCCACCCCCAGGCGGGCAACCGCTTACACTTTCCATTCTATCACATAAACTCACAGAAATGGTGGTAAAAAGTCAACTCGTAGTTACATTGCACGTATACATGTACATGTAGGTCAGTGCAGATCAACCCAAGAAGGCAGAGCCTGTATACATGTGCCTCTCCGTTTCACTTGTCCCAACCTCCCCTCACGCTGTGCACACTTAAAATATGCTATCAAATGGTCTGTGGAAATTAACAATTATTCTGGGTATTTATACGCACTCTGATCCATGCTTCACACAGTGGTTCCCCAAAGGGGCCCGCCCGTTGATCCATTATCCCGCCCTGCGTGCGGTTCTGTTCCCCAAATTATCCAATCAGTTCCCTTTCCCCTTTCGCTCTTTCTCTCTTTCTCCTTCTCCTTCCCCTTTCTCTCTTTCTCTGTCTGTCTGTCTGTCTGCCTGTGTGTCTCTCTCTGTCTCTCTCTCTCTGTATCTGTCTCTCTCTGTCCCCCCCCCCTCTCTCTCTCTCGTTCCCCCCTCACTCTCTCTCTCTGTCTCTCTGTCTCTCTCTGTCTCTCTCTGTCTCTCTCTGTCTCTCTCTGTCTCTCTTTCTCTCTTTCTTTCTCTCTCTCTCCCTCTCTCTCTCTCTCTCCCTCTCTCTCTCTCTCTGTCTCTCTTTCTCTTTCTTTCTTTCTCTCTCTCTCTCTCTCTCTTTCTCTCTTTCTCTCCCCTCTCTCTCTCTGTCTCTCTGTCTCTCTCTGTTTTTCTCTCTCTCTCTTTCTCTCTCTCTCTCTCTCTCTCTCTCTCTTTCTCCCCCCCTCTCTTTCTCTCTCCCCTCCCTTTCTCTCTCTC
>OX465109.1:2229087-2236587 GCA_949987565.1 Luidia sarsii
TGTTTCTTCCTTGCTGTGGTGTAGTAAATTCGTTCATCCATTTATCTTCAAATCTACCCCATAGCCATGAGGGGAATCCATTATCAAGTCAAATCTGAATTCATCCACACTTTTTTTTTTCCCCTATAAACCCCAGCACCACGGAAAATCCAGTGTTTTTTGGAACTCATAAGAAAATCAATTGATCAATCGGTCGGACGATTGGGCATTTTCAATCGACACAAAATTATCATAAATAAAAAACCATTTTGTTTTGGGTATCAAAAAAGTATAAACTTTCAAAAATTGAATAAAATAATGGGTATAAACTTTCAAAAATTGAATAAAATAATTGTGTATAAACTTTCAAAAATTTAATAAATAATTGGGTATAAACTTTTCAAAAATTGAATAAAATAATTGGGTATAAACTTCAAAAATTGAATAAAAAAATTGGGTATAAACTTTTCAAAATTGAATAAAATAATTGTGTATAAACTTTCAAAAATTGAATAAAAAAATTGGGAATAAACATTCAAATAATTAATAAACAAAATTACAGTGATAGCGGGGTTCATCTTTGTTTGCAGAAACATGCAGTATTCATCTTAATTAATAAGTCCCTCTATCACAAAACCATCAACCGGCCATCACTGAAAAAGAAGAATCCAGCGTCCATAAATTGCTTTGAGGAAGAAATCAAGATGGCCATCCCCGAGAAAATACGCTAAGCCAAAGATTTTTCATTTCTCCACCTTCTCGCCTCCAGCGATCGAGCCGCAACTCTTTAACAGCGATCCCAGTCGCCAGAATTGGTTTGAGGTTGTCCCGGTAACACCACCCCTGAATTCAATTCCCCTCAAGGGAAACAAAAATCAACCAAAGACTTCCATTCCAAGCCACAAAAGAAAAAAAAAAAGGGGGAAAAAAAACCCACCCAAAAACAGCAGGAGAACTAAAATACCCCTTTTATTAAATTTGGAAAGTTTTTGGTCGTGTGCCAACTTCCCCCCCCCCCTTCTCTCTCTCTCTCCACTTCTTGTCTGTCTTGTCCGGAGGGGCGTGGGAGCGAGAGATTTGCAATTGGACGTCACTAGGTGTTGTACCCCAGGTTGCACTGTCTTGCCAACATACCTCTGGTTGGAGTTCAACAGTTCAATCGTTCCTCGTTCCCTCAGTGGTCGTGGCGGTGGTGGCATTGGTCAGAGGAAGGCTTCACTGAGCTGTGGGTGTTTTTTGACTCGGGAGTCGCCGCAATAGCCAGCAGTGCCGGACTCGGTCACTCTTTACAGCTAATTTTGTTTTTTTCATGAATAAATGGAAAGACTAGTTGACTAGTTGGGGAAGGCAGCCATCTGAGGGCTGGATAGCTCAGATGGGTGGAGAGTGCTCTAATGCAAAACCAGAGGTCTCGAGTCCCGGTCCAGTCAATGTTTTCTCTGCCATTTTTTTCAAAAGTGATTTCAAAAGTTCCTGGTCTGTTTTTCCTTCTTCTTTTTTTTTTGACGTTATTCTCTTAGCAGCAAAACTCCTAAAAGTCATGCAAGTCATTTGATTTCTCCCTCATCCCACCAAAGCCGAAAACACGGCTCGCCGTAAAAACCATAAAAGAAGGAGCCGTGCAACCATGTAGGGGTATTCTGTGGATGAGAAAAGAATGTGTGGGGTGAGAGTTGGGTCGTCCCAGACTAGGGAAGTCCTGCCCTCGCTGATAGGCCATCCCTCCTCCTTCCCTTCTATCCTTCTTTAAAAGGCACACACAGGGAAGCCAAAACTAATTCGGGGAAGTATGTGGTGCCTTCAAGGAAGACTGTTGTAAAATTTGTGGAATTCAATTGTAAACTTTCCGATAAACCTTAATTAATCAATTGATTTGTGTTTCCTCCCTCCTCGTTCATCTTTTCCCTTTGATCTTTCCCCCCCCCTCTCTCACCTCTTCCCTACTCCCTGTCCTTCCCTTTGATCTCACCCTGGTCTGTCTGCCAGCTTTCCTCCTTTGATCTCTTCTCTACTGCTTGCCCTTCCCTTTAATCTCACCCTGGTCTGTCTACCAGCTTTTCTCCTTTGATCCCTTCTCTACTGCTTGCCCTTCCCTTTGATCTTGCCCTGGTCTGTCTACCAATTTTCCTCCTTTGATCCCTTCCCCTCTGCTTGCCATTCCCTTTGATCTCACCCTGGTCTGTCTACCAGCTTTTCTCCTTTGATCCCTTCTCTACTGCTTGCCCTTCCCTTTGATCTTGCCCTGGTCTGTCTACCAATTTTCCTCCTTTGATCCCTTCCCCTCTGCTTGCCATTCCCTTTGATCTCGCCCTGGTCTGTCTACCAGCTTTCCTCCTTTGATCCCTTCCCTACTGCTTGCCCTTCCCTTTGATCTCCCCCTGGTCTGTCTACCAGCTTTCCTCCTTTGATCCCTTCCCTACTGCTTGCCCTTCCCTTTGATCTCACCCTGGTCTCTGTACCAGCTTTCCTCCTTTGATCCCTTCCCTACTCCCTGCCCTTCACTTTGATCTCACCCTAGTCTGTCTACCAGCTTTCCTTTGTCCTTCTTTTTCTGTCGTCCATTTCCCATTGCCTCTTTCCCTCCCTATCCGATTTGATTCTTGTCATTCTGCCTTTGAGAAAAGAGTCCCGCTTGGATCCGAACATCAGACCCTCTATGATTTGCATGCTGGTCATCAATGTTAACAACAACATCTTTCTATTACTTTTTTTTTTTTAAATGTGACAAACTTAAACAGTCAGTGGGTTTGACAGGGAATCGGCACAGAGCGTGAGTTTGATAGGGACACGGTAGACAACTGATGATGAATGATGTGCCCACTGACCAGCCGGGGTGACTGTGGCTTCACAGTGCCGGGGCAGTCATGGCTAGACCCAAGGGCTCCTGTTAAAAAAAAAACCAAGGCGGTGGGTTTCTGAGGTTTTTTTACGAGTCGATGGAGGGGGGGGGGGGGTGGTAATGATGAATCGAGGAAACTAGCCCGCAGGGAAATCACATTACCACCAACCATCCATTGGTGTGATGGAGTCTACTCTACCATGTCTCCATTTTGACCACAGTTTTCAGCAGCCCACAGACTGAGGGATCTTCTCTTGTGTGTGTGTGTGTGGCTGCATAAACGGTGGGTTGTGGGGTACCGGAACAATGGGTGGGTACTTAGAACAGTGGGACCACTCCTTGTGTGGGTACTTTTTTGGTACCCCTTAAGATTTTCACGAAACTGATTATTTGGAACTAACTCAAAAAGGAGGAATTTCCAAGGTGTATTTATTTGTCGCAAATAGAACTGTTTTATATGAAGGATGTTAACAAGAAATTTCAGCCTAGGAAAGTGATTCTCGTTCGAAGGGCAACGATTTGAATTAGGCTTTTCTGGGAGCATTTTTTTTTATTACACGAGAACAAAGGGAATACCCCACAAGTATACACTTGTAAGGGTGTGTGTGTGTGTGTGTGTGTGTTAGCGTTGTGTGGTAGTAGAAGTCGGCCACAAGTTTGTCTCGTGGTTTTCCAATGTTCGGTCCCATCTTCTCGTCCCTCAGGGGGTACGTTTACTGTTGAAACGGTGGGCTGTCTCCGTTCGGAATTCCTGGGAGGAGACATCCCTATAAGCTCCTGCCTTTTCTTTCATGCACAAACTGTGGCAATCTTTTGACCTTTGCTAATGTTGTATTGGGCCTTTAAGGAAGGCAAACCCCTCATTGAATTACATTCTCCTCATACGATATAATCTCCTTAACCACTTCGCGCCGGGGGGTTTTTCAGCGCCGATGACCGCCATACGGGGTTTTTAAACAATGCATCATTTTAAAATCTTGCTAAAACAATCGGAACAATATATTTCTGTGAAATAAATCGATAAGGGTATACTATGGGTACAAGAGAGTAAAACCTGGCACAATTCGGACATCGTTGTGGCCTTTGTCAAGAGATTATCTGTTCGAAAAAGGGGCCTTTGTGCGTCGTCAATGGACCGTAACTGACGTGTGTGTGTGGTTGTGTGTACGCTGCTGACAATCCCTGACCGCAGACTCCAGCCTACACTCCAGGCAGTCAAATCTTCGAGTTGGTCGGTCACAAACGAGCGTACAGATTACGGTAAAGAATGTGGGGGGAATTCCAATGCCAGACCGACGACCGTTGGGCTGTGTGGCATGCAAAGACAATGTCCCCCGCGTGCTTTCAGCTGCAGCGCGGTATCCCTCGATCCTCCACAGTAAACGTCCCACAATTGCACAATTACTGCTGCTAATCTTGCAATTCATGTGGCAACTTGCGTCAAAAAGGGTCTTTGTACCGATTCTTATTGCTTTGTTCTAAGATGAAAAGAGTCTTTGTTTAGAATGTGGACAATAGTGGTGCCCGGATTCGGAGGGCCCCGTTGCAAAGGCAATCCAATTGACCTCCGGATTCGGAGGTCCCGGCGCGAAGTGGTTAAGTTGCTTTTGTCGATCAGATAGACTAACACAGCTATCCCCACATATGTGACCCGGCACAGCATAATGAGGAATAACCCCCACATTTGAGATTTTGAGATTTTCTAATGATGTGAAAGAGTATACCATTAGCTTTCAAATGATATCAAAATTATTTCCATGTGAACTTTGTTGTAAATTGCTCATTCATTTGGTACCAGACACAATATAGCAGCACCATTCTAACTCCTCGAAAGCGGCCATTCAAAAAGGCAGGAACTTTACATTTTCATGAAAACAGTACACAAACACTCCCCCAAAATCCTTGTTTTTCAACATTTAGAGACGGATTTCGGAAAAATCCTTTGGACATATTATCCTCCAATATATATATATTTTGTTTTTATCGAATTGAGAAGATACTTTGACTTCAGGCGTTGTTTACTCGAAAAGTGTTTTGGTTGGATATTCCTCATGTCGCTGTGCCGGGTCACATATGAACTCTATTTCAGTACTCCTTTCAGTTCATTCTGCACCAGCACCAAACTTCAGAGGAAGAATTTCCACAAGGAAAGCTTTCCTCCCTCACCAGAGTTGTCAGTTGCGCAGTGGTGAAGACTGTTAATCTTAGTCTGGTCTGCAAGTGAAGGGTTGGGTGTGTGATTGTGCGGCATCCCGTCTTCGCTGCACACTCAGATATATGGTTTGCTGAATGGTCTGGTGTCGGGGAAACTCGGGTCATCTCTGGGGCAGGGCAAGTCAAATCCATTATTTTCTTTCTCTTAATTTACCCTGACTCCCTCCTTCCTTGCATCTCTGTCTGGTGGAAGCTAACCCGCTGAGGGTTGTGGTTCCACGGGCATTCCAGGCAGTTAAAAACCCCCCTGATATTCATTCCCGCAGAGGTTGTGGTGGGTGTGCGCGTGGGCAAGGGCCCGGCCAGGGAAGGGTGTCTAATCTCTGACAATTGCCCGCTGAGGCCAACCACAGGTTTTTGGGTGGGTTTTAGGGTACGGCTGCCCAATCTATAATCTCTCTGCCTGTCTGGCAGTGGTGAGCAGGAGCTGGGTCCTGTCTGTCTGTCTGTCTGTCTTTCTCTCTATCCATCTGTCTGTCCATCTGTGTGCCTGTCTGTCTGTCTGACTCTCTGTCTATCCATCTGTCTGTCCATCTGTGTGCCTGTCTGTCTGTCTGACTCTCTCTCTATCCATCTGTCTGTCCATCTGTGTGCCTGTCTGTCTGTCTGACTCTCTCTCTATCCATCTGTCTGTCCATCTGTGTGCCTGTCTGTCTGTCTGACTCTCTGTCTATCCATCTGTCTGTCCATCTGTGTGCCTGTCTGTCTGTCTGACTCTCTGTCTATCCATCTGTCTGTCCATCTGTGTGCCTGTCTGTCTGTCTGACTCTCTGTCTATCCATCTGTCTGTCCATCTGTGTGCCTGTCTGTCTGTCTGACCCCCTCTATTCCTGCTTGTCTGTCTATCTGTTTATATATATGCCTGTTTGTCTTTCTATGTATTTGTCTGTTCCCCTGTGTGCCTGTCTGTTCCCTTGTGTGACTGTCTGTCTCTCTCTGTCTGCCTGTCTGTCTACGGCAGAAGGGACAAGGAGATTCTGACAATACCGTTGCAAGACATGCTGCATGGGTCATGACAGCACGTGTGCAGCACGTGATGCATCTGAGCTCTACCCCCTTCCTCCCAAATGCTAGCCCCTTTCATCTCACTCCCATCGGCGCGCCATTCCCCTCAGTCCCATTCACAGTCTCAATCAGGAAGGACCTGACACATTCTAACCGGCACAGTCAGACTAGGCTGTAGCAACATCTCGGGCCGCAGTGTAGAGAATTGTTACGCGTAGTCAGAGCTGGCGGTACTTTACCTCGTTCTAAAATCTAGACAACAACCCTGCACCCCCATCAAAACCTGGTTGGCTGTTTGGGAGCCAGGCCCTCCCAATCCTAAAGGCTGGATAGTTGAGGGAGGGGAGTGCTGGTCAAGTCAGAATCCGTGCTTCAAATCCCCGGCATGTCAGCCTTTCAATGCTCTACTGATCATTCAGACTTTATCAAAAATCAGGAGGGCCCGACGTTTCAATCCTAGCAGGACCCTTCTCAAAGCATCAAAATGGTCAGGCCCTTCCTAAATTGTCTTTTTTCAGACTTTATCCAAAATCAGGAGGGTACGACGTTTCAATCCTAGCAGGGCCCTTCTCAAAGCATCAAAATGGTCAGGCCCTTCCTAAATTGTCTTTTTTCAGACTTTATCCAAATTCAGGAGGGTACGACGTTTCAATCCTAGCAGGGCCCTTCTTAAAGCATCAAAATGGTCAGGTCCTTCCTAAATTGTCTTTTTAGCCAGCAAGAAGTTTGCAACATCTTTGCATTTTACTCCGATTAGATTTTGGAAACCACGGTGGAAGCCGTCCCACTGATATCACGGATGCAGTCCCCAGGAGTCTCCTTTTGGAATGCACAGCCAAGCGCGACAAAATGGACACGGCCCGCAAGCTTCTGCGTTGAATGTGATCCCTGTCACGGCAGGGACCAGCGTCTTGCGCTCGTAGTCAGGACTGCAGCCGATGTGGGCTGGCTTCCCCCTACACCCCCTCGTTCTCTCCGGCCGAATCGCCAGAGCAATTTACAGGCTGGCCTGTTGGATCATCCGCTGGCTCAGAACTTGGCTCGAGACCTAGATGGCTTTGTGTGTTAGTCCTTTAAAAAAGAAAGAAGTGGGGTAAAGGATGTCCCATACTGTCATCATAGCGTAGGGGATGTGCCTTATTAGAGAAGCACATTGACGTTGGCGTGATGAGGTAGGGTGGCCAGTTCCTTTTCCTCGCCGCCTTCCAACCTTCCTCTGCTTTCAGTCGAGCCAGGTACCCATTGTCGCCCTGCAGACAATTTTTCCCGTTATCTTGTCAGTGGGATTCGAAACCAACAATCTTCTTGCACTGCAGATGAATGCTCTTAACCATTCAACCACGGCAGCCGTCCATTCGTTGTATACTGAGGATTTCTTGTCAGATTGTTTTCAGGGAAAGGTATGGCTAAGAAGGTCAGTCGCGGATTGTCCTGTAGTCTCACACTCTGCCTCCATGTTGGAG